>CAJNOQ010008749.1:0-10888 GCA_905250885.1 Didymodactylos carnosus | reverse complement strand
ATATAAACGCATGTTAGTCTATTTATTAGAACTTGAACTATGAGAAAATATTCAGAAACAATGCTGTCATGATAGTTTACTAAAGGTTAAATTAGATACACAGTCCATACTACTTTTATTAAAGCCGTGCAGTTAGCAAATGATTCAAGGAGCGGAAAAGCTAAATACTATTCTGAATTGTTATTTGTTACACTCCAAAAAAAGTCAACTGAATGTATAAGCAAAAATTTCTATATTTTACATATTTTTGCCTTTAATCGCTTTTTCACTAAATTCCCAACATTCTTTGGCTAATTGTTTATCATTAGCTAAAGGACTCGAAAGTGCTGGATGCACGTCGGCATAAAACTGTCCAGAAACAATGTGGTCTGATAAACAACAGTATAAACTTGTCAAAGCGCCTTGATACTCTGTTTTAGCTACGAGATAGAATAACAATTTAACAGGATATGCAAATATTTTGGGTAATTCACGTGATAGCTCCGTCATAATTGTACCGGGATGAAGAGAAACGACGGTTAATCCTCGATCACCGTAACGACGATTCAGTTCGACGGTGTGCCATATGTTGGCTAATTTTGATTGACTATACAGGTGAAAACTGTGAAACGGGGAAGATGGGAACGCATAATCGATGCCTTTGTCATCGATGGAACAGTGAGCCATACTGCTTAGATTAACAACTCGCGCTTTTGACTTGATCAATAACGGTAGCAAAAGTTGAGTAAGATAAAACTGACCAAGATGATTCGTACCAAAGTGAATTTCAAATCCTTGTGCGGTTAAAGAATGTGAGTATTGTATTGTTGCGGCATTGTTCAGTAGAATACTAAGCTCATGTTCCGTTTGTAAAATATGCTCGGCAAAGGTTTTAACAACACTTAGATCAGATAAGTCAAGGTGATAACCGATAATACGTTCTTGACTAACTTTGGCCTCACGTGCGATCAGTTTAGCAATCTTTTCAGCTCTTTCCTGACCTCGAATTCCTACGATAACTTTGGCCCCTATTCTGGCTAATTCAACTGCCGCCACACGACCAATACCAGATGTTGCTCCAGTGACGATGATAACTTTACTCGATATACTATAAGTGGAAATAATGAATGGCCGACCATCGGCGAGTTTTCGAGTGATGTATCCACATATTAACGTGTAGACGAAGAATATCGATGGAGAAAATGAATGAAGGATAAGGCTACCTAATGAGAAGACCAATACACTTAAAATAAGAAACAACAAGGATTTTGTTTCCGGTTGAGACAGCAGTGGTTTCCAGTACATGATAATGACTATACGGCGATGTACACGCGACAAAAAAATATATTAGAAGGACAAAATATATTCGATCTGCTTCTTACTTGATGCATACACGAAAGAAAATGAAACGAAAGAAACGATAAGGTCGATTAAGCTACACGTGGTATTTTTCTAAATCACGATAATATGAAAATAAAGCAGCGTTGGTTGTACTTCTATAAGTGTTCCTTGCAGAATTTATAATTATTATTATAAAGAGATTGTAGTTAAAACACCAATCGACGTCATACAAAAAACAGCAACTAATCGGTAGAACATATGTATACAAAGGCCATTTATTACGTTTGATTGGAAATTTGAAAGATTTCTATGAAAAATGAAGCGTTGCTACGTGTATCTACTATCTGTCCTAGTGAATAACGCCCTCCGATATTTCTTGAGTAACTTTTGGTAAAAGGTAGCTAGAGAACTCCGGCTTTCGCCATGCGACAGAGGAGACTTGGAAGCATGCTTTCATAAGCAAAAACGTTTCCCGAAGTGCTTTTCGGAACAAGTATTCTGGAAGATCTTTGGAAAACCAGACCGTGTATAAAACTTTTTCAATAGGATTGTATAGATTTTCTTCCATGGATTGATAGCCCAAGGTATCCTCTTCAAAATGAGAGTCAAACGAGACCTTGATTTTCCGCGGCTCGGGTGCTGTGTCGGATCTCGTACGAATTCCAGGAGTGGCACTCGATGACTATTGGTAGCCTTTAAAAAGATGGACTATAGGTAATCGGTCATACTGACAAGGGAAGTACCCCAACTGTTAAATCGCTTTCTCAACGAAACCGAGTGGACTATAGGTAGTCGACGATGCTGATTTCGAATATCACCATGAATCCTGCTGTTAGGCCTTCAAAGACCGGTCTTCTGGAAAACCAGTTTGCGAGAAACTCTAAAGAACAACCAAAGGCTTTCTTAATGAGGCGTAATTGTAGTCCATAAATTTTTGATTAAAACGAGGCATCTCCCAGCTCTACACGACCTTTCTTTGCAAAGTTATAGAGTTTACAAGAAAAGCCCTAAATTCATTTTTCGTTTTTCTTTCTGCAGCTCGTGATTGCAATGAACATTTAGGGCTTTTCATGTAAACTCTATAACTTTGCAAAGAAAGGTTGTGTAGGGCTGGAGATGCCTCGTTTTAATCAGAAATTTATGGACTACAATTACGCCTCATTAAGAAAGCTTTTGGTTGTTCTTTAGAGTTTCTCAAAAACTGGTTTTCCAGAAGACCGGTCTTTGAAGGCCTAGCAGCAACATTCATGGTGATATTCGGAGTCAGCATCGTCGACTATCTATAGTCCACTCGGTTTCGTTGAAAAAGCGATTTATCAGTTGGGGTACTTCCCTCGTGAGTCTCGTGGCAATATCTAATTTTAGAAAAAGTTCTAAGAAAATCTACTGAAAAGTGAGTTTTACGAATATTTGCGTTTTTATTTATTATTTATTAAAAAATTCACTATTCACTCAAGAAATATCACAACGAGTTCGGAGTTTCAGCATAGGGCTGATTTTAGTAGTATAACTAATGAAAGCAGAGTGATGACTCATCGCTTTATTAACTAGGGTAGATGAGCGATACCTTCAGTTTGAATACGCTTTCGTGAGCGCAAAACGTAGCTACTTAAATAATTGTCGTTTTATTCCGATTTTTAGTTTCTTAACAAAGTCATATTCAATTACAACTCAGTGAGTGAGTATAAACGACGATCACAATGGCTACAATCAAATACTTTAATAAAATGAGCCATTCGTTGTGTTCACCATCGTAGCAGCGTTGAGAACAGCAAAACGCAAAATTATTTTGCTTTTGGATGCAATAAGATTTTGAAGATATTTTTTTACTGTTATTGTCAGTTTAAAATAAAAACACGAGCTCCTAATTATTTTTTCATTCAGATTATAGCAACTCGCCCAAATGAATTCACTAGCTAACAAATCTCTGAATAAAGCAGATGTTTGCTGCACAGTAGAGTAACTATTATCCACTATCGATATTAGCGTAGCTACGTATATTCACATAGACACAATGATTTCAAAAAATTTAAGTTCTTGGGTTCTTGAATTTTTCTAGTCCGATCTTGGCACAAGTAGGAGGAGTTCAAGATCTTCGGTTCTTGAAATTTCTTTAACTTCTTACGTTTTTTTATCAAGATTTTGAGTCAAGATCTCACTAAAAATATTCAAGATCTTGATTAAGCCTCACTAGGGCACTGATATCCATTCCCTAGCAACAGCTGATGAGTCATCACTGCGTAAGTCAGGGGAACCTACATGAAAGATGAGCAGACGATGCATTTTGCAAAACAAATCGATCATAATATTTTAAAACTAATCGACTCTATAATAGTTCGCCTTCTACGTTCAATGTAAACGATATAAAGAACCACCTTACCGTGGATGACAGGAGCATACATGAAGAGTTGTGTATCAAATATTTCTCTTCACAATATATTCTGCTTTTCTACGATGACACGATGTTTTCCTGAAAATGCAAGGAATCGAGAAGCAAAATACTTCGAAATCTTCCTTTTATTGAACTAAAACGTTTACTAGAAATATCTTAGATGGGATACTTTATAGGTGCAAATTTCTTTTTTCCACTTTTGATTTACTTGGGTGGGATCACCTGTTTTCCAAATTCAGAAACCATTGAATTTCATGGTTCTGCCACAAGATTTTACTCGATTTCAAAAATTAACATTTCAGTTTCAAGAGACGGAGCCATAGAAATGATCACAATCTTAACGTGATCTACTATCTGTCCTAGTGAATAACGCCCTCCGATATTTCTTGAGTAACTTTTGGTAAAAGGTAGCTAGAGAACTCCGGCTTTCGCCATGCGACAGAGGAGACTTGGAAGCATGCTTTCATAAGCAAAAACGTTTCCCGAAGTGCTTTTCGGAACAAGTATTCTGGAAGATCTTTGGAAAACCAGACCGTGTATAAAACTTTTTCAATAGGATTGTATAGATTTTCTTCCATGGATTGATAGCCCAAGGTATCCTCTTCAAAATGAGAGTCAAACGAGACCTTGATTTTCCGCGGCTCGGGTGCTGTGTCGGATCTCGTACGAATTCCAGGAGTGGCACTCGATGACTATTGGTAGCCTTTAAAAGGATGGACTATAGATAATCGGTCATACTGAGTCTCGTGGCAATATCTTATTTTAGAAAAAGTTCTAAAAAAATCTACTGAAAAATCTACTTTTACGAAAATTTGCGTTTTTATTTATTATTTATTAAAAATTTACTATTCACTCAAGAAACATCCCAACGAGTTCAAAATTTCAGAATGTAGAGTATTTAAGCTATGCTATATCCTGTTCATACGAGATCTCAAAAGAGATTTTACATAACCCCAAGATTTTCCAAAGGGGTTTCTGATAAGCCCAATAACAAAAATATGCTTTATCCGATTTTTCGATCTTGTAATCATGATTAGCGAAGGAAATCAACCCTATGCTGAAAGTCCGAACTCATTATGATGAACTCCGAACTCGCTCTTTCCAACCGAATGATTTTCGAGTTTTAAAAAAGTTTCCCGACGGGTTTTCTAGAGAACGGATCTCTCCAAACCACTTCAAAAACTTTATCAGAATTCAAAAACCACTCCATTAGACAGAGCGTCGCTGAAAACTTATAGAAAAATACTTTAGAAGCGTTCATGATTTTAAATCTTGACTTTTAAATTTTCGGGCAAAAAATTCTACGTGCCGATCCCAAAATCTGCCCTAATGAGGCTTAATCAAGATCTTGAATCCTTGAATATTTTTAGTGAGATCTTGACTCAAAATCTTGATAAAAAAACGTAAGAAGTTAAAGAAATTTCAAGAACCGAAGATCTTAAATTTTTTGAAATCATTGTGTCTTTGTGAATATACGTAGCTACGCTAATATCGATAGTGGATAATAGTTACTCTACTGTGCAGCAAACATCTGCTTTATTCAGAGATTTGTTAGCTAGTGAATTCATTTGGGCGAGTTGCTATAATCTGAATGAAAAAATAATTAGGAGCTCGTGTTTTTATTTTAAACTGACAATAACAGTAAAAAAATATCTTCAAAATCTTATTGCATTTTGCAATTTTAAAAGCAATTCCTATTTTGGGCTAAGTGCACAGACGTATCGTATAAAGAAGAATATTTCCTGAAAGTTTCAGCTTCGGTGGACATCAGGGGAATTTAGGGTCCCAACTCTACTAAAATTACTTTCGCGGAAAACGCTTAGTCTCCGGAAAACTCTTTTTTCTCCCACCAAAAACTAACTTAAATTAAAAACTTCTTTTATTAATCGATAGCTTGAAAACTCAGCTTTCAGAGTATGTGTGTTTTATTTTTTCTGAAGTTCGTTCTGTTGACAGAAATAGCAAAATTTTGAAGGTCACACAAATCGAGCTAAAAATTACAGCTTACCTTTCTCGATGACCTTAGGCACTAGAGCCAAAAGTTTTTCACCATTAAATAGGCCACTGATCGTTGTATATGTAGAACTCATTGAATCTCTAAAAATCTTACTTTCGGTTTTTCCCCAAATGTTCAAGTTGTTGCGCACTGTGTAACCTGTCTGTAAAAACTTTAACGACCTATAACCTTTCATAACCTTATACCTTATGACAGGACAGGACAGAACATATTACGCAAAAAAATATTGCAGGTTACGATAGGTTACAGGTTACGGCGTAATCTGCAATATGTTTTTGCGTAACCTGTTCTATCCTGTCCTATGAAAAAATTACAGCAAAAAATGAGTACTCAAGTTCGAAAATTTTTCGTAATAAAGTAAATTCTTTTCATTTTCTTTATTTATACAGCAAGAAACAACAACAAAAGATCTCTGAAATTTCTGATCAATAATATATCGTCAACAACATCTGCATTCAACGACTGTCTTCGTGTTTTCAATACTCTTCCTGGTACACTAAATATTTTTGTGACTAATAAAAACTATTTTTCGAGTGCTTATTCCTTGCTCTTTACAGATGGCGCTTAATATTTTTTAATATTTTGTTTACAGGTTGAAAACAGAATACAGGTAGTGTAACCTGTAACCTATCCTGTAAACATTTTCGTAACCTATAACCGATAGTTATCGGTTTATCGTATTGATGCACGCCTATGCGCAATTGAAGCACAATTTACACCAAAAGAATCTGCGAAAAAAGATACGTAACTTTTTTCGTGATGTTATGACGGGTATAATCACGTAAAAATATTGGCTTCAACCCAAATCTATGAAGACTTTATGTTTTTGCCTTGAACGGAAGAGGAACTTTTCCCCTCTCCCCGGCTTTTAAATTTTTTTCGGTCAAATAATACCTGTTGAAAATAAGTCTTTTAGATGCAGTTTTCGACGTAGAAAGAAATTGTTTTAAACTTCCCAATGGTGATTAAGATAGAGATTTTCGATTATTTTCAAAAAATGAGGCTATTTCTTAAGGATCCGAAATTTTTGATTATATTTCAAACTTTTCGCTCTAAAACATTTTTCCGAAAAACTTTAAGATACATATATTCGGATGCAGTTCGACGAGCTCTGTCGAACCATGTGTAAAAATCGACAAAATAAAAAGCGCTGCAAGTTTGAATTTCCGGCACCTTAGACGCATTGAAAATTGATAGAAATATATATTCACAACCCATATCAACCTTCGCTCATGAAACCGACATTAGCGAAACGGCTTTAAAATTAGTCTAAAAATACAAGAAGACGAGCAGACCTCTCTTATCATGACTGCTGTATATAAATATATGCAAGAAATACAACAAAACGCCATTTTCCTCGAATGTAGACGACTGATGTAACTTGCTGATGAAAATATCGGTTATGTCTCTGATAACTTTTCTGTTATCTCTTGCAAAAACCTTGCTATATCAAGAGGATCGCCCGTTTGACTTCTTGCAGTAAAATATAAGTATCTTATCTTCCTTAGAAAAAAGGTTAAAGAGTACACTTCAACATCATTCTTAATAATTTTCGGTTTGGAGATGTAGGTTTCTTCAAACAAAGTAAAGAGTTGGCTAAAGTTTCAGATTGAATTTTCGCCAAATTAACGATATTTTTCGAACAAAAAAACATATGACATGAGAATGCCCATCCAACTTTTACGAAATACTTCAATTCAGGTTAATGTAATAAAGGAGACTGGCACGGAAGCGTAAGCGCTGTACGTATTCAGACGCTGCACAACTTTGCTCACTTTGACCTTACTTAAGTCTGAATTAGAATTTTTTTATATTTTACTTTCTCAAGAATTTAACGAGTGGAAAAAGCTAAAGAATGAAAACTAAATAACAATGTGGTTTGAATTAGACCACAAAAAGGAATATTATGATCGAGAATGAAACTCGGTTACAAGTCGACTTTTTATTGCTAAAGAAACAATACTTAATTTAAAACTCACGAGGGAGGCTCTTCAAATGCTCCGCTTTTAATGATATTTTACTAATTAATAGAGGAAAATGACCTGATAAAAACCCTAAAAGGATTTGAGCGTTATATCTTTCGAAATTTGTTCGTTACTGTATTTTTTTTCTTGAAGGAAAACAGTGTATTCCTAAAACAAGAGAACATTCTAAATAAGCTAGAACAACTCTATCGTTTTTCCGATGAGATAATTAATCATCACATGATATCTTTCATAGGGAACATATACGGTAGTGCTTGATATGATGAAAGCTGAAGCAGAATGTTTGATAGGAGAATGAATCATACATGTGACAAATCTAATTACCTTCTTTATTTTCGTCTAGTAACAGAACGTTTTCACCAGGAACAGATACACGCAATAAAGTCTCTAATAAAAAAAAAATACTGCCATTGAAAATTGTGCGGTTTGGAAAAACACTGTTTTCCTTCAAGAAGAAAATTCAATAACTAGCGAATTTATATTCACTTAGGTTTTATCAGTTCACTTTCCTCTATTAACTAGCATAATATCATAAAAAATGGATTTCAGGATCTAAAGACCTTCTCTCGTTAGCCAGTAGCTATTTCGTGCTGCCTTGAAAGACTTTCTGACTAGTTAATGCACACTGGCTGCATTGCTATAATTCGGTAAAAACAGACAATACTCTATCATTTGAAATATGAATTATATAGCACTTTTTAAGTCTCTCAAGAGATAACTGAAAAACATAACTTTTATGAAGAGAAAGTCATCAGTTGGCATCTTAATATTCATGGATGGAGAATAATTCGAGAAAGTTAAACTGAATTGTTATTTCCGACACCCTTTCTAATCAAAACCCAAAAACAGAGGAATTCGACGTTTTGAAGGCTGTTTGAATTGCTCTTTGAATACACCTATTTTAAAACAACAGCACACATGGATCTTTTGTTAAAAATGATCAACTAAGGTCTGAATTATAGAAATCCGGGTAAAAATACTATGGGTTAATATAGATATTAAAACGAACATTGCATTAGTTTAAACAAAAGAATTCAGTTTTACTGTAGTTAATAAAGTGCGATAAATTGTGAAAGTCGAATATTAATTTGTTCTGACTTTTGTCGAATTTGTTAATGTAATGTTTCCTTTCGATCCTGTGTTCATCATTCCTCCTGGCATCATACTCGGGAATAATTTTGCTTTGTAACACTGTGATTTTTTCATGACTGATTTATTACATTTATTTGTTTTACAGCAGTGTACTTGTTTTACGTACGGTATTTTTTTCATTTGATCACAAAACTGTTTGTTTTGAGCGATAAAAGCCCATTTAACCGTTTGCTGTTGTCTTTCGGATGGTGTACAAGCATTGTCATCACCTATACACGGAAATTTGTATTTTATACACAAACATTTTTGTCCGGCACAACCACCATCTACCAGTGATGTGTCCACTAACATACACTCACTGTCAGTTCCCATATAACAGATTAATCCAGATGAGAATGAAATAATCGTTAGTAGAAGAGCTAGGCTAGTGATCAGATTTTTGTTCACCATATCACCGTAGTTGACTGGATATTTACCTCTGTTTTAAAAATATTCATAAAACACACTATTAGCAAATGCTTTTATTGAGAGAAATAGAATATTAGAATTACAGTCAAGGTCCTTGTTTTGTTACTTTTAGTAACAGTGAACAAATTAGTAGAACGTGTTGATACATATTTCATCGTAATGTCAGCACTTAACCAGAAATAATGTTCTATAGTATGAGAATATCAATAAGCTGTAGACAATTTTTATCATTATTAAGAATAAATGAGACAGTTTCATGAAAAGACTACGGTTTTCTTGGTAAGTTTATTGCTATCAATTTATTACAAACATGTATCTCTCATTGATGTGCATCTGATTCAACCAAAGGTATTTCTGACCTAATGTAAAGAACACATTGCTTGTCCATTCGAGTACATGTTAACAAATTCACATGTACTATTGATTGAAAAATGATTCGTTGGATAAATAGATAACACAAAAATGATGAGTTTTGTCATTTTATAGATAATAGATGAGTATGAAATACGTGCCACCTCGGTAGACTTGTAGTTTTGCAGCAGATAAGTTAACTATTTTCTATAGAGTAATAAATAAGTTTCAGAAGTTCTAACTGCAGAGTTACCGCAACACTATGTAATTCATAGAAGATCCAGCGACCAAATTCCACATTTAAAGTATATTTAATTACCTTTTGTGAGAAAAATGTAACAAATGTGATATGATAAACTTTTTTAACATAATAGCAATAACAATATGAATTTCTTGTTTTCTGTTGCTATTGGATGGCGACATATTGTCCTGTTACAGTAGAAAGGAAACACAGAACTGAAGAAATTTGAAGTCGTTTACATAGTCATTTTATGTTTTTATGCATATCGTTTACTTTAATTTCTTAGCGGTTCCTGTAATAATTGCATAGTGAAATATATGGCCAAAAAAGATATAGGCGAAAATGTCTAGTGTATAGTAAAATGAATTTTCTCGAATTCACTTGTCTATAAATTTGCTGCTTCAAGCGGAAAAGAAAATTAGAATATCTGTCGTTCTGATAAGTATTATGGTAACTGATATGATTGTACTAATATATTTTTCTGCTACTTTTCGATGCTAACTCAAAGAGAGTTTGCCATTATTGCGTTGGATTCACACCTTGTGAGATGACATTATGTTATATTTCTCGGATTATATTCGAATTAGACAAAGGTAAAGGACTTTCATTTCTCGGCATGTTAATCTGACGCAATAATGACAAACTCTTTCTGAGTTAATTTCGAAATCAACAGCTTCAACAAACTCCTCGCCTCTTACACAGATCGTTCTACTAATCTCGAAATTATCTCAAATAAATCCCACGAACGACGGATAATAAAAAAAAAGGACACTAACTGAACAAGTAAAAACTATTTAGGCTACAATGTTCATTTCCTATGCAAAATTTTGTTGATGATTCGCTGTTGTCTGTGTTTATATTAGCCAGATTCTCTGTAAATTAGCTTCGCAGCATGACTGAATGATTTATGAATAGTTTATATTAATGGAAGATCTCATCGAAATAATATTCAGTATTATATAAATCTAATAAATTTTGACAGACAATGATTATGTTCCAAATTTGGGTGATATTAAACATTT
>CAJNOQ010008748.1:0-10890 GCA_905250885.1 Didymodactylos carnosus | reverse complement strand
TTTGTGTGCCAGAAGAAGATTTTTGTATGAAAGTATTGAAGAACAACATAAAAGATAGTCATCGATTTTTCGCCGAACTTCGAAACAGATCTTCGATGCCAAAATTTTTTAGTATCAATGATCGTACTAGTTCAACCTACAAAAAACAAAATAAGATCTTCAAAGAATACAGGCAATTTTTGAAAGAACTCTTTCCAAAGCCAAGTCAGTTTGAAACAAGAGATTGTACAATTCGTGAAGCCAGTGGGCGACCATCCCTAACAGAATAGCAGAGTTTTCTCCATGCATTTTTGTGTACACATAAGCAAGATATATGCCACCTCAAAATAAATCATTGCTGCAGATAAAATAAATTTGATATGGGGTGTCTGACTTGCTTTTCCAACCCGTCATTTTAATCGGCAATTAATACTGATATATAAATAAAAATTTGCAGAAAATTAAATACAAAACGGATAATGTAAAAAGTGTAAGATGGTCAACAGAGAAAAACCGTATTTCCTCAAAAACTTTTGTAGAAGTTTTCCTTCGTTTAACTTTGAGAATGAAACAAACGTTTAAAGAAGAGTAAATTGTCTATGTTTCATTTCTCGAGCGAAGAAAACAAACGAGAAGTGCAGACAAGCATTACTGAGCTTATCGGCAAATATCATATAACGAGTGCAGCATAAAGAATGACCCTCTTAGTATTTTCTATTTTTGTGGTGTTTCTTTAGGATCCTTAGCTTAGCATTCTTTTTAAAAGATGCACCGCGAAATGCTCTACAAAACTATACTTAAACTTTGATTTCAGAACTTCAATCAAGAAAACTGTGCAAACTATGCGAAAGACGAAAAAAACGAAAACTGGAGAACGTAATTACAAAAATACGTGAAATATTGACAGCTTCGCCTTTCCAGCAATGTGCCCAAGCAAGAAACAGAAAACATGATGGAAGTTATGATTTTTCTAGTTAGACAGAGAAGAGCAATCATTTCTGATCAAACAAAACAAACCGACGAAAAAAACTTTTGGTTTGATGGAGTTATGCGAGGTTTACGGAAGGTACCCCTAACTCTATACTCAGAATTTAAAAAATTAATGATAAAACGCGTGACAACTGGCAGAAAAATTATCGTTTTTCCATTTGTTTTGATGTGAAAAAAATGCGAAGTGTAGCTAAAAGATAGAGCGAAGTCAGGGCTACATAATGGCTGATTCTAGTTTTCTTACTTTTAAAACGTTAATACAAGAAATCGTTTTTGACTTTAGAAATTTTTTATTTTTTCGTCTTTAGTATAATCTGCGTAGTTTTCTTGATTGACGTTCTGAAATCAAAGTTTAAGTATAGTTTTTTAGAGTATTTCGCGGTGCATCTTTTAAAAAGTACGCTAAGCTAATCATCCTAAAGAAACACGACAAAAATGGAAAATACTAAACGAGTCATTCTTTATGCCGCACCTGTTAGTCGTCAAAACACTTCGATAGTTCATAATTTTCAGTCAATCTGATGTAGAAAAAGAAGGATTGATTAATACCGGTGCATGCCTAGTACCATCGCCATCACAAGACACATATATCCGTCAACACAAAATGAAGATTCTTAATGTTGTTGTTTTCCGGTCTTTTTTCGTAATGACAACAACAACCAGAACTAAAAACTTAAACTCAAATCATAAATGGTATTATGTGTCCCGGCCTGATAAGTATGAATGAATTCGACTCATCCATCATGGAGCATTTTTATTGCTTGGAAGAACCTAGATTTAGGGCACTTCTTTCGATGGTGACAGAAACCAAGATTATAAACAAAGTAACTCAAATGGGAACTTTTTTCCATGCACCCTCAGAGAGTGGTTGCCTGGAAAACCAGTTTTTTCAGAAACTCTAAAAGGTAACCAAAATCTTTCTTAGTAACTCATAGTTGTAGCCCGTAGTTTTTGATTAAAATGAGACATCTACCAGCTCTACACGACCTTTCTTTGCAAGTTGTCAAATTTACAAGAAAAGCCTAAATTAATTTCTTCTTATTTCTGTAGCTTTGAGCTGACAATGAACATTTAGGTCTTTTTGTGTAAATTCGATAACTTTGCAAAGAAAGATCGTGTAGAGTTGGGAGGTGTCTCATTTTAAGCAGAAATTTACGGGCTACAATTATGTCTCATTAAGAAAAGTTTTGGATACCTTTTAGAATTTCTGAAAAACTAGTTTTCCAGAAAGCCGCTCGCTTAGGGTTCCTGGGTAATTACTACTATGATATTTCGATTCAGCATAGTTGATAACCTATAATCCACTAGGTGTTACTGAAAAAGCGATGTGATAGTTCGCGAGGCTCCCTTAGTAGTATATAATACATGTTTTGATCCGGCCCTTAGATAGAAGCGAATGCTTATAGAGCATTTAAGAAAGAGACAGATGCTGCTAAAACGCGTAATTATCACCCTCTGTTGCGGTGGGAGACACCTCCCAACTCTACACGATCTTTCTTTGCAAAGTTATCGAATTTACACAAAAAGACCTAAATGTTCATTGTCAGCTCAAAGCTGGGATTTGGTGCATTGGCCATTTGAAATCTAGAAAGTAAAATAAAGTGAATAAAAGGCTTGTCTAATAAAGGCTGTAGTGCGATGCTGACTACTAAGACTAAAGCGTAAAGAAGAAAACATCATGTTTTTGTGTTTTTTAAAAGAAAACATTAAAAGTGAAGGATTTTTAAAAGTAAAATCTATTTTGTATTAACATCCATTTTAACATATTTAGCCAGTTGCTGATATATTCTGATTCCTTTCTGATAATATATTTGAGCAGTTTGTTTGTTATCTATATTGCAGCATTTATCGCCCATTTTCTTGTATTCGAGAGCTGCATCGGTCGCAACGGCTATAATTAATGAGCAATCATCTTTAAACACGCCAGCCAACTTCATATGAACTGATAGATCGTTATGGTCCTTCATTATATAGATCGAATGAACTTGATTCAGGTCAGCAAACGATTTTACTTCAATGTCGCGATCAGTCGAAATTATGAGAAAAACTGTATTATTTTGACGCTGACCCATGTACTCACGGCAGTTAACCAAGTTTTCGACATATATCACATCGACAGCAACAACAATATTTTGAAATGCGCTTAATACTTTCGGTGAAAAATTTGTTAACATGTTCAGCCATATAAATGCTATATCACCACTTGCACTCTGTTGACTTATCGGATGCAACCTCATAAACAAATGTAACTTCAAAAATTAAAATTTTTTCTAAAGACTGCTGCAATTTTTCCAAGCGTGACTAACTAACTATTATAATGCCAACCTATTAGCGAAAACAGACATATTTGAATTTCTATATATACCTGTGGCATGGTGTTCATCACTAGGTGTATCATACCAAACAATTTTTGTCTTTTGAATCATTGTTATTATCATTTAATTTATTTTCAAAACCACCGAAATAATGATCAAGCCTTTTTAATCGATCATGTTTTTGACTTTCTACTATTGCAATATTTTCTTTCAATTTGTTCGATAATAATTCAGGTAATTCTTTTCCATACATTACTTTACTTCCTGTACTACTCGCAAAACTTGAAAATTCGCAAGAAAAATGATGCTGAAAAAAGCAAGAAAAATGATGCTACTGTGCTCTTGGATAGACTTTAAAACAAAAAACAATGCAGAAAAGAAAACAGAAATAAAACGGTTCTGTGTACGATTCCTCTGTACTGTCAATTTATTCAGAAAAAAATAAACGATAAACACGTATGAGAGAGAGGGACGGAGCATTTGCATATGCCGTCATCAGTCCGAAAGGGTATAGATAAAGTAGAAGGTATTTTCTGAGTCAACCCATTGAAAACTTTATAAAATTTTAAGATAAATGTGCCATAGGCAATGGCAGTCGCGTAGGATTCTTGGGAAGCGGCGTCTGTAGTCAGTCTCTACTATATGGTGAGTCTCGTGCAGAGTAAATGAATATATTTTCATCATCACAAGAAGAGAGCCGAGTGTAAAGCTGTCTCTCCCCTCCATAACGAGTTGACGAAAAATGACCAGAGAGTTTTACTTTCAGTATATCTTTTTTACTGTTAATGCTCGAGAACCAGTTGGGGTAATGGGTAAAGAAAAAGGTAAAGAAATCGTTTCCGTAGTAAAATATGTGTATATAGAGTCTCTCCTTTTTACTGATTATAGAAACGTAAAAACAAACGTTCGGTTTTCTCTTCTCATTCCGTTTTCTTCATTCAGCAAAGAGAAAGGTAAAGAAATCGTTTCCGTAGTAAAATTCTTTACTTTAATCTTTGCATTGAACTTTACATTACCATTTTAAATTCTTCTCTATAAATGAAACAAATAAAACTACTACTGAGAGGGCCTAAATAAACGAAACAATTCTTCATTCTGGCGACATCTGTATATGACGTCGTCAATTTTATACCGAGTTAGCGAAAATTAAACAGAGAGTTTTACTTTTGGTATTTTTTGGTATCTGTTTTATTGTTAATGCTAGAGATCGCATTCCAACGCCATTCGAAGGAGCAGATATTTTTGAACATTACGTATAAAAATAACTAATGCACAAGACTGCTCAAACTTTGTAAAAACAATTTTCCTTCTCTGTGGTCTTGAATAGCAAAGTGAATTTGTTTAAGAGTAGCCCTCGCTCTGTTTTTATTAAGATTTTGATTTTCGAGTTAGATGTATCATAATATACAGTTAAGTGTCCTCTGTATAATGAGAGACCTCGCAACTCTCTATGATGTTTCCTTTCTGAGTTATGCCTTTTTTATGCAAGATAATGATGGAGTGAAATACACACCCAAGTGCTTATGTTCCTCAACTCGATCGAGAACATGACCTGCAATCATCAGCGTTCCAGAGGATGGTCTTTTACAGAAACACATTGAAACGCATTTTGGTAAATTTAACGATAATAGCCATTGAACGGACCACTGCTGAACAAGCGCAAGATCCTTGTTCAGGGTCAAGTTGACCTGATTATAACTCTTATCACTACAATAAAGTAGCATATCATCAGCAAATACACGTCAATATTGAAGTACGGCAGATGGATGCAATATCTTCAGCGATAATTGATAAAGATTCACGCAAAAGACGATTGTTAACACCTGGCGCGGCTGCTTTATTAACATCCAGGCGTGATAAAAAATTTTCTACTTCGTCAGTAGAAACACGAAAAGGCAGAAATATTATTTAGGCATCAATATTATCGCAATGTTATTGTGTTGACGATTTCATGGCCATTTGAATTGCGGCGCTGAAAACCACAGTCATTCCTTTGGACATACGCACCATCACGCGAAAGCTGAAAAGAACGCTGAGAATTACCATGGTTACAGTCTTAAATAGTTTCATATGAACATCGCCATGGTCCTCCAGATATTTGCTAATGTCTATCGTCATTTGTACTAAGGAATTGTCCTGATGATCTACACTGCCGATATATTCGGCATAGTCCATTGCCCAGCATTGCGCATGATGCTTGATGTAGCCGCAAAATATGTATATGCCACGGATCTGTGGCCAACCAGCAATTCGTGGCACAATTAACTCGCCCATATTGCCTGATGAAATGAAGAAAATTTTCTTGTCACCATTTTCGCGAATGAATGCGAGACAGCCATCAATTTCGAAAAAGGGTTTTAAACAATAAGCACAGTCTTTTAGTTTTACGAAAATTTTGGGATTTTCTAGCAAAATCATCGGGCTGATGAATAATTAAATGCATCGGGATGAGATAAGTCTAAGTAACCATCCACATTCACAAAATCATGGACACGGTCAGTCACATAGTCCTTGACATGATAATTGTCACTGATTTATCCATTGTCAAAAGAGCTGAAAAGCCTTTTGTTCTTGTACTGCCGGAACACTAAACTTGAATTTTTCGGGATAAGCTTTTAAAATCGTTTTTAGCATATTTATTTTAGTTTTTATCAAATAGAACATCAGGCTTATCAATATTAAGTATACAAGATGTTAAAAAGGATTTTCCTACGTTACAGGCGGATGGGCTAACTGACCCTATATATATAATATAAAAACTATAAGAGTGATCAATCCTTTTGACCTGTTGTTTCTGCTTCATCGAGCTTGCCCATTAAACGAGCACGCTGTTCTCGGTAGTACTTACCACCCAACTTTTCTTGACGCAATGATAGTTTAATTCCCCATGCATAACAATATTTGGCTTTAAAAGGCTCTAGTAGTATCATATGATCATCGCCACAGTCCTCTAGATACTTGCTAATGTCTATCGTCGTTCGTAGTAACAAATCGTCTTGATGATCTAACATTGCCGATATATATTCGACATAGTCCATTGCCCAGCATTGTGCATGTTGTTTGATGGAGCCGCAAAATATGTATATGCCATGAATCTGTGGCCAACCAGCAATTTGTGGCACAATCAATTTGCCCATAGTGCCTGATGAAATGAAGAAAATTTTCTTGTCACGATTTTTACGAATGAATGCGAGACAGGCATCAACTTCTGAAAAGGGTTTTAAACAATAAGCACAGTGTTTTAGTTTTTCGAGGAATCCGGAATCTATGATCGGATAGTCAAATTCAGCTTCTTCTTCACTCAATGTGTTTAATGGTTGAATGAAACGTTGAAATACTGCCGCCAGAGGACAATTTCGCCATGGTGCGTCAGTGTATTTGTCTAACCATACGGTTAAATGATTAGAGAATGTGCAGATGTTGCGATCATCCAAACGGGACCTCACTCTCGAGTAATAATCGCCTTCAACATTTTCTGCTGATATCTAAAAAGAACTTAAACCCATTGTTTCTGATACGATTATTTCGTCGCGGATGTGGTGTGTCAGAGTGATCTTCATTCCGGCTGTTAAAAAGAAATTCCGAATGTAAACATGTGAAACTTTGAAGTAATGTAATGAGAATCGAAAGAAGTGTAAGTTCTTACTTCCTCTAGAATGAAATGTGACATTTACTCTCATCGACCCGCCTACTACTCATTATTTATCTTTTTCCTTTTATGTGTATGTGTTCATTCTAACTCTGTTCACTGTGTAACGAATAATGACTTCTCCTCTCGATGGGTAAATTTAGTAAGGACGTTAGTTCCTTCCTGCCCTCGTGGCACCGATACACTAACGGACGTGAGTAATCGTGCTGTAAGATACGATGCTCTTAAAGAAGTCAACAAGTAAACAGTGAGTCAGTATACTTTTATTCATTCTACTGCAGAGATAGTTTTTTTGAAGAAAAGCTTTTCCTAACTGTCATTTCCTTTTTTTTATCTGAAAACAAAACTTTTGAAAAAGACACAGCTGTGGTGCATGATATGAACCGAAGTTATACAAAAACAAAATTCATAGTAAATATAAATCGATAGATTTTCACATGGAGAATCTTCTAGTGTGTGAAAAGGTTTATCGTATTGTAACGGGTATAGTGCAGAAATGGAAGCAGTCTGAGAGCTGATTTTGTTATCCATCGAAAGGGAACTTGGTAAAAAAGACTTATTATTATGCAAATATTATGGACTAATTTTCATATTATTTTTACTAATTGATCAACACTGTACCCCAAAGTGAACATTGACTAAACCCTTATAGACAAACCACGAAGCATCTGATGAAAAATTACTTCTTATATTGTTGTGCGAATAAGTAGCTTATCAAGCTGTACAACAGTGTAGAATTAGTTTCTTGATCAGATGCTCTGTCATTTTTCTATACTGATTCTGCTAATGTTCGTTTTGGGATGAAGTGTTAAGCAAAAAAGCTTATTGCACTTTTACATCTTTGAGAACAACGCTACAGTGGAAGCACAAACAGCTTATATGATAGATCATCAATAGGCAAAAGCTGGAATATGGCACTTCATCAAACTTCGCCGTGACACTTTAGATGAAATATGATACACGACAGATTAAAAATTTTAAACTTGGGTGCTATCAGGCGAAAAAGGAAACATTCGCAAGCGATTAAAAGCTTTTTAATAAAAAAATACTTTTCTAGGCTAACTTTTGATGCTGATCACAAATGTGATCTTCATTTCCGTTCTAAGACCAATCAAGTACCATCCTATTCAAACCGAATATCTGAAACCTTATGTCAGAACTTTGAACGAAGGGATTTCTGACACCGCCACTTTGTAGAACAGGTCATATCAGGTATATAAAAATAGTTCAGTTCTACGGAATAAGTTCTCAAAGACGTATGAAACTTTCCATGTAGGAAATTTTTCTTCTGTCTGCTTCTGACGAATGATAAAAGTAAAAGTTTTGATATCTTCATGGAAAACACTCTCACCCAACACTAGGAAAAAATGTGACGTTCTCCTAGTACAACGACTTGGGTAGCATGCATCGTTATACGTTTTAGAGAGCAGTATAAGGGAAGCTGTCAAAAATAAGTCTACGCGTAGACGTAGACCATAGTCTTCGCGTAGACGTAGACCATAGTCTTCGCGTAGACGTAGACCATAGTCTTCGCGTAGACGTAGACCATAGTCNAGTCTTCGCGTAGACGTAGACCATAGTCTTCGCGTAGACGTAGACCATAGTCTTCGCGTAGACGTAGACCATAGTCTTCGCGTAGACGTAGACCATAGTCTTCGCGTAGACGTAGACCATAGTCTTCGCGTAGACGTAGACCATAGTCTTCGCGTAGACGTAGACCAATATCGTTCTATTTTCTTTTCTTTTTCTGGTTTTGCTGAAAAATCGGATACATTTCTATGTACAGAATAGAACAAATTTTCGGTTTTTATTATCAGTTTATTATACAAACTAACACAATTTAAAGCTGAACTGCTATTTTTTCTATTCATAAATATCAGTTACACATATATTTGTATTTATATATCGTTTTCAAATCAAATAATCAGTTTTACCGCATTATGAAGACTTTTTTCTTTCTAACGAAAGGAAAACGATACACTGGAAATTTTCCTGATTTTCTCACAAGTTAACTAATTAAAGTAAATTTAATTAAAAAGGCATCCTTTCTCCCATTTTTAACGAATATAAAGTGGTCGACTCGGACTTTAAGATAGACTATTTTTCCGAAAAGGATACTGCCTAGTTTTTTGAGTTATCTGATTGTTTCACAAAAACAAAGCACTTTTTCCTAAGCCAAGTTTTGGGCTTCTCATGCTTTTTCTACGTTAGATGTTAATAGAGTAAAAAGTTAAAAAACATATTTAGTTAGAAAACACTAACGTTATGCTTACTCCAATTCCAATTTCTTTTTTTGCTGCCATCTGCCCGTCAGTTAATAAAACAATAGAAAAAATTGCTTTTTTACTCATAAATGAATTTTCCGACAACAAGAATGCTTACATGAATCGGATTGTCAATATCAACATTATGGTCTCTTGGTATATTCACACATTCTGTTAATGGATCGACTATCATTCCAGATTCTTTTTTTACTGTACAATAATCTTTATTACCGATATGTGTATCAAACCATATTATTGGAAAATCCATCTCATTTTGGGAGTTCGATATTTCATTTTGAGGATCCTGATAGTCATTTATATCTATAAGGAAAATAAAAAGAGTAGATTGTACCGGATTTCTGGAGTATTTTTCGTTTGCCTAGTGGTTGAATCGCATTTTATCGCTAACTTGATACATGGTAAATAAAATTGCTAATCCAGCAAAATGTTTACACGAATATACTACTAATGGTACAACAAGCCAGGAGGGAAACAACGCAGATCGGGACTGATTGGACGTGTGCGAGTTCATAGGAATGCTGTAAAAATGAAAGTAGACATTACCAATGGATGTGAGATGATCAAAAATCGTAATCTCGACTCCATCAACCAGCTTCTGTTTTAAATAATTAGCAGCTGTTCAAACAGTTCCAATTCCTCGAGCTGAAATGGAACTGTCACACACATATTAAACACTTCCTACACCTTTTTGTCTGCTTACAGAACGGCTTAGCCTCACAAAACCGTGTCATCGATCTCAAGAGAGCTTCCTTTGCGACTAACTGCATACTTGGAAAACCTGTCTCAAGTGTCTCGAATTTAGCACCAAAATACTCATCAGCGCGTGCCTCCTACCTCCCTAGAGTACGTACTGATTTTACAGCACTGATATCCGGTAATTCTTTATCGTCAGTATGACTGTACTCATACAGTAACTATAAATGCATAACAGCAAGAAGGAAGTAGTATCGGATTCATCGATTTTACGTCAACCTAGTACCAGGCCGTCACTAGAGGAGTTGCCAGGGCACTCCGGAACCTGCTTGAATAGAAAATACCGGAAGGAGCGTACGAATTGAAAAAAACTTTCGCTGAGTCAAAACAGTGTTTCCACCATGACGAGCACCTCCGTACCCCTGTAGAAAATTCCTGACTACATGCTTGGTTAATGCTGTTTCTCACTGATCCTGAAGGCTTTCTTAAAAAAACTGGACCAGTACTGGCTCAAAATTGTCAGTATCAATACTAATATACAGGAATGTTGTAAGTACGGACGCCTGGTTCGTCAGTATTTCAGTACTGAACAATCAGTTCGTGGACTAGGGCCTTCACCCTATAAATAATTCGACGTGATAAAATGTGAAAAGTCTTATGAATTAAAAGAGTTTCGATAACTGGACTCATCAACGAGACGAAGCTTATGCGCACAGTCACAATCTAATTTAACTCAAAACTGATGTTAAGAAAATTATTCATTGATCATTTCCAAACTTTTTCGTCAGTAAATAGTTCAAATTCAAAGCCACTGAACTATTCTTTTTGGACGACCTGGTTCAAACAAGAGATTGAGCCGGGCGAGAACAAAACCCACGTCTTGCAGAAAAAGAAAATCTGCACAAGTTCTTTAAAGATTTTTTTTCTTGAAAATTCTTGATCAAGAACTTGATCAAGATTTATTGATACCTCTGCACTT
>CAJNOQ010008747.1:0-10890 GCA_905250885.1 Didymodactylos carnosus | reverse complement strand
TTTACTACTTCTGGTTCTAATCTTAGTTGTCTTCTCTATTTTGTTATTTTTTTATTACTATTTTGGTGTTGTTTGGCTTGAGTCATTGTTACTACAGGTCGGTGACCTTTGATGACTCTCACTTTTCATGAATAAACAATCTTAGTCTTAGTCTTAGTAGTCTTAGCTAATCGGTTAGGTGCTGATATTGCTGGACGCAGTTTTGTTTTGCTTTGTCGTATCCATACCGACTTTTTTTTTGATTGCTGTCAACAAATATTGAGATACTTATGTACTCACACAGAAATTTTTCTTGAAAGTATCATCGTCAAATTCTTGAACCTCGATATCAAAAAAGTCTTTGTTTCTCTGACGTTGCCAAACGGATTGTTCGGCTTTTGTGAAACAATTCACCAACGGAAGAAATAATAGCAGCATATGAGAGCTCGACACATGTTCTTTTCTGTTTTCGCTTTTTGCTGTAAATACTTTTCTTTGTTTAATAACGTTTAGTAAAGTAACAGCGTGCATCGTTCACGTGGCTGACGGAAAACTGAGCCAATTTTAGAGCACTTTCCGTATTTATTTGCTGTTCCTAACCATGATTAGCGCGGTCACATTGTTTATTTAACCGTGATTAGTGTTAATCATGATTAAAAAAGGATGTGTCACACTACAAAACCGTTAATCATGATTAATTTTAATCGTGATTAAGGCTGTAGTGTGACCCTAGTGTTACTCTACACGTTCTTTTGTTTATGAAATACGAGAAAAATACAAACTACTATTTCTCAAAAATTATCCGAACAAGTAGCAGTTCGTATTTTTGCTATATTTCTTAAACAAAAAGAACGCGTAGAGTATGCCAAAAATATCAAAATGAATAAATATGCACACTTTTCTCTTTAATATGAGACGTTGCAGAGCTCTGGGCGTGTGTCTTATTCGAGAATCATAGAAGAAACAGAATGCCAAAAAAACGTGACGGAATTACACTGCGGTAGCAGAGTTACGTGGCCAAGTCGTACTTTTACTTTGCTTTGCATCAAGTATTTCGTCGCAATACGCAATTTATTCAGTATAAATCGACGTTGTGTTGTTTTATAGTCAGTTTGAACATAATCCGACGTCAACCGTTCAGTAACTGGTCACTATCATATAGAACCGATGGGAATGTGCTGTCACTATTTAAAATAAAATGTTTAATATTAACTGCATTCAAAAATTCGTTTAACGCTTTTGGCTGCTCATGGATTAGTTCATATGTTCTAATTCTGAGCTCAATAAAATCGAATTGTTTGCCATGCAATAAACATCTTAAATGATTAAAAGGTGTAGCAAGTGCTTGAGCAAATTCTTCAATTTTAGCTACGAAAAAGAAAGAACATCTGTACAATAAACACGTCAGTAGATCCTTCTTTATTCTTATATAAGACACAAAATTTAATCATGGGATAAACACAAAAGAAGGCATATTTGCACTTTTGTGCAACCCGCCCCATTTATGAGGCATCGTCTTAGTTGCCGTCACAGGAAGCTAGTTGCCCGATAGGAACAGTGATGTTTGGCTGAACTACGTCTAGTCCGAAATATTTCCCGAATGGAACGGGTTCATCTGTCCGAACGTGGTAATATTTCCCAATCAGGACAGAAAACACGTTGAACTATACGCAGTATTTTGTTTTTCACATCAGACATACTAAACTATAACTTAAATGTCCACGATATATAGATAATAAACCTAGATTGTGTATAGTAAGTAGTGCAATAATATGAAAAAAATATTTTGTTCTTTCGTTATTCTCATCTGTTAAAATTTTCTTCAAGGTGATGCGTTATGCGTGCTCCATTCCAGTTTCCTTTTCTTCAACACGTAAAATCGAAGAAGACTTAAGTCTGTGACTTAAGTTTTGCCGTATCACAAAAAAACTTAAGTCAAAGGGTGACTTAAGTCATGGGAAGTGTAGTCTTAAAGTGAAGACCGAAAACCTAAGTCGGACTTGAGTCATTGACGCAGTTTTTGAATAGATTAGACATTTGACGATACGATTCGACGAAAACGACATTCTAAGGATTTGAGAATAAATATTTCGTTATTTTGCGGGTTTTTATCCGAAGTTTGTCACTGTTGTCAACGAGCTTTTAATCGAGCCGTTTCATAAATGAAAATATAGGCGCTTGTCGACAGGTTTTGTGCACTATGTTCTTTTTTATCTAATGATGATGCCTTTGGCGTTGAAACACGACAGTGAGAATAAAGAGTTTATAAAATAGATACTTTCACAATAGGAACAAAAATGATAAGTTCTGACCGATATATTTCTTTATACTGTTTTGTGGACAAAGCAGAAAAAAAAGAAAAATGAATAAATTATAACTGATTACTGTGTTCATAAATACACATATATGACTCATTACTTGTTGAATGCATAACCCGATTTTTCTTGAAACCCTTATTAAAATTATAGATGTTTTTGGGTGAAAGTAAAAGTCTGTTTTGTTTATGCTTTGGAAATTTACATAAAAAAAAGCAAATCATAGTAAAGCTTTTTTTTAAGTTATTTGCCCAATAACGGAGTCTCGAAGTAATCGTTGCTACTATAATAAAAGAAATTCATTTCTCGTTTTGTTTGAGAAGGTGATTTGAAAAGAAGAGAAAACCTAAAAAATACTTTGTTGTTTTATTATTCTCACCTGTTGGAATTTTGTTTAAGATGATGCGTTATGCGTGCTCCATTGCAGTTTTCTTTTCTTCAACACGCAAAATGGAAGAACAAATCTTAAACCGTGAGTGAATAAAAACAAGTATTTTTATTTTTTGCCCATTACATAGCTGGGCGAATTTCTATTATACGGAAAGTATCAGCTTGTGTAGTCTCTAAGTGACATATAGAATAGAAGAATGTCTTATGCTGAGTTATGTAATACATAACTCAACTTACTAAAGAGTTCAATATCGCATTATGCGATATTGAACTCTTTAGTAAGTGATGAAGTAGTAGGATAGTAAGCATATGATACTAGAACAGTAGACCATTATTCAGACTTTTAAAAATTCCGAAAAAGAAAGAGAAAAACGAGAGTAGATCCGGCATGGGTTCGAACCTGATGCGTACAGTTCGTCATGTTATAACCCTTCACTAAACCATTGATCTACGCTGGATGGTCTTTTGACGTTAATAATAAGTACATAAATAAGGAAAAGGAGATGGTCTGGGTAAGGGTGATGGCGGTGGTTACGATCGAAGTGAATATTATTCTACTGTGCTAGTATTGTACTAATAGACGCTGCTGCTTAACTACTATTATATTAACGAATATAATACAACAACATTGAACAAATACATACTAATATAGTAGTTCACCTCTATCAGAAGAGTCGGAATAGTAAGAGCGGTGAACATTGCTAAACTTTGGAAATTCGACCACCCGATTACTTTTCGATTACTAACATGATTAAAAGTGACGATATTTTGGATAACTATAGTTAACATAACACTCTAAGGAATTAGATCTTTTTAAAGTAGTGTCACGTGATACATTCACTCAAACGAATAGTTTAGAATACAATAACCTACTTCATTCAACACCGAGATATTATTCTGAAATTTTCATTTTAGTAATTCACTACTGATAACATGGACTCTTCTGCTTCACAATCCAGCAGTAAATGTCAATCAATTCAACCATGTAAAATGTCAGGAATTCTCTCATGTAAAGGTTGTCAGCGGAACTTCTGTCAAGGTCACATGAGTGAACATCGACAAGAATTAGAAGATGACTTTCAAGGTGTATTAAGTGATCGGGATTCACTCTATCAACAAATATATTCCGAAACTTCTTCCACTGATCCCCAAGCATTTGATTATATCACAAAATGGGAAAGAAAAACTATCGAGAAGATAAACATGATTGCTGATCAAGCTCGACGACAAGTGCAAGATCTGCTCGATGAGAAGAGACTTAAAGTAAAAGAGAAATATGATCAATTGTCAGCTGAACTTCGCCAAAGAAAAGAATCTAGTCACTTTTTCGAACAGGACATTGAAAGATTAAGTAAAACACTTGAGCAAGTCAAACATGATTACGAACATAAGGACAAAACGGCTATAGTAACGGTAGAAGCTCAAACCATCGATTTTGATAATATTTTACGCATAACGCCGAACGCGAAAACCAATGTCCATCAAAATCAGTTGTTTGTAGGTGGAACACTATTAGCTGACAAACAACACCAATCCAAACTGAATGAATTTTACGGAAAACCACATCAACAATGGGAGTTGATTTACAAAGCTACAAGAGACGGCTTTCTTGCCAGCAATTTTCATCGTCAATGTGATGGCAAGGCCAAAACGATGGTAGTCATCCAATCCAAAAACGGCGGTTATCTGTTTAGTGGCTACACAGCTGCCCCCTGGAGTTCAGATCAAAGCTTTCAAACAGACCAAACAGCATTTATTTTCACTCTGACCAACCCAAACGATCTTCCAATAACAAAGTTTAACATCAGACCAGCAGAAAGCAAATACGCTGTATATCATGCTCCACAGTACGGACCCATATTTGGTGCTTATCCTGTGACTAATTCACTTACAACGTCATCCTTTTACTCACATGTTCCCATCTCTACACTCACCTAATAGTCTTCCTTCTGCTTATTTTAACAACAAAATGATCTCACTTTCCTTGCCCATAATAAAACAACTTTCATCTGATTATGCTTATGGGACCAATTCACTTACAACGTCATTCTTTTAGAACTTAACTGGTTTTCCACAGATCCCCTGAAAAACCGATCTTTGAAATTTTGTTAAAATTCGCTTTTGCTTATGAAAACATAGCTTCAGGCCTTGACTAGATTGATGAAAGTCGCCGCTTATGCGAAATGATTCTTAAAGGTTTTGTTTATTCTTCTGGGGCCTTCGAACAGCTGATTTTAAGACATAATGACCTGAAATTATTTATTGCTTGTCGTGCGCTGGGGCAAAAAAGCATAGTCAGGACACTATATGTCTTAATGGTCACTTTCATTCTCACTGCGCAAAACATATCGTGAATCTGACTCGTCTGAGCTTATATCATAGTGTGAGTATTTCTGACTGTCGTGAACACAATTAATCGACTTGTTGATGTTTTAAGTTTGGTTTAGTAATATGACGGTTGTAGCCGAGATTCCAAAGGAGAGTAACCACACGACTGCAACAACCAACCAATTTTGGTATTATTATACATGTACAACACCATCCTTCCTGGCAGTCCAATCTCATAGCCCGAACGGGATATGTATCCCGATGAGGATATATATCCCGTTCGGGTTATAATATATATCCTCTTTGGGATATAGCCCGATCAGGATATATTTTTATATTCCGAATGGGATATAGTATACTGAAGGCATATCAAGACACGGTCAGTCCGGTCTCATAGCTCGAACGGGATGTATATCCTGATGAGGATATATACCCCGTTCAGGATATAAAAATATACCCCGATCAGACTGTTTTGTATATCACCACTAGAATTTAAAAAATCGTGAACGGTAGACTCTTAAATCAAGACTGGAGTATCATTGATTCCTACTCAGTTTTTCATCCACTTTCTTATGCTATATTCACTTTTCTACAATAACGTCACGATTTTTGCGGTAATGATTTTTTCCAAAATGCTTTGCAAAAATATCCCCATCAGGATATAAATTTTCTGTGATATCCTGTGATAGGTTACGACTTTTTGACAATCTGTAACCTATTGTTTTTTATCTAAACACCGTCTGTAAGGTAAACATATACAAAACAAATCACATTTTACATGAATATAGAAATGAATCGGTTGAGTCTTTTATTCTTTAATGCAATCTTTGAAAAATAGCTTTGTGAATAGGGAGACCCTCTTAAGAGTAGACCAGAATTCCACTTTAGGCTTTCGATGCTACGAAGGTTCTGTTATTGTTCTGTATTTGCTATTTATTTTTAGCAAACGGAAGTTTTTTCTCTGTACTCCCTTTCTTGATTGTGCTATTTTTCAGTTTAAAAATAGTTTAGTTTAAACTAGAGAACCTCAGTCTGAACTTCATCCTCAATCGATAAAATTCCACTCAGACTACGCTTTATTACTCAAAGTGTCGGCTGTTTTAATGTGGTCGTTTAAAATCTGTTTTTTTTCGTTTAGATTAAAAACAGATTATCAGTGGCGTAACCTACAATCTAACCTATAAAAAATTTCATAACCTAAACCTAACTTAACCTATAGGTTAGGTTTAATCTGCAGGACTCTAGCTGCCAGCACCCTAAATCTACCACTGTTATGCTACAACTTAGGTAGTGTCAGATTTTTGAATTTTACTTCTTTTGTGTTTTGTCAGACGTTTTATCTGAAAAACATGAAAATCCGTTGGCTAGATTTTACAAACCTAGTGTTCTAAACACTTAGTAGCTAGTTTAGGTTTTCTCGTTCATGCTGTAACAAATAATTTTTGCGATTAATGATAATTTCCATCTTCTTGTTGTTGTTCTAAAACTAATCGCTTCTCACATCTTATTTCTGTATTAATTAATATCCTTTTTTACATGCTTGCATGGACATTTAGCCGTATGAGATTCGGTATAAACATACCGCGATAGTTATAATAATGGACATAATAAGAGTGAGAACTTGCCTATTACTACTGAGGAAAAACCACTTCAACAACAATCGGCCGAATCAGCTAGGGAATTATGACCAAAACTATTAGAATTACTAAGAGGACGAAGAAACAAGCAATTAATAAAATATCAACAACTCATTACTAATCAAATGGATAGAACACGTGAATTTGTAATTAATAGTGCAAAACTTTTTGTCAATTTTTTAATGAGTTTAGTTTCCATCATTCATTCTTTGTACACTCTTAACTTATGTATGACCATCGCGACAGAAAATATTCATAAGCATAGACATGAGAGTTTGTATATATAAAGATAGCAGTTTAAAACGCTATTTGCTGATTTACTCATTCAAAAATCTAAGTAATTTGAATATAATGAATTGCTGGTTGTAAACTTATTTTTGAGAGTATCTTAAAACATTGTAGCAGTATAACGACATAAATTATATGATATATATATATGTTATGTTCAGTTAAATGATTCATTCGTTCCTTGTATGATAATGATCTCAGTTCTTTACTCGTTTTCATACAATAAACGCAGTAATCAATGGTATCTACACCATGGCAGACGTTGTTAAGTAAGTACTACATGTTCATGAGAGAATGTATCAGGGTTCCTCTTCCACTTCCTCTTCATTGCAACGACAACTCGAGATTGTGACGAATTCCGCTTGGTTTTTATTTATTTATAAATCCAAGAACAGCATTTATTACATATATATTTTTTCTGTTGTTCTAAATGTTTCCTTTTCGCAGTAAGTCATGTAACCACCTGTATTCACTTCTAGAAATATTTCTATTAGTATGTTTTAAACGTTGGGGATATAGAATACAATCACTGTTTCTACATGATATAGTCTTGATATAATAAAATAATACTACTGAGGTTAAAACAGCGTAAAAATGGAAACAAACAAACCTCGAGTAAAATTGTACATGTTCTTTCTTCCGTTATCAACACACTTCAATATTACGTGCGTCATATGTTAAAATCATGCTAAAAACTCACACAATAGAGTTCTCTGTAATTTTTTTCCTTATTTTATATTCGTATGACATATCATTCGATTCAACGTTATCTGCGGATAAAAAATATAATCTTACTTTATAAAAAAAGAGATAGTGAGAATGAGAAAATTCTATTTCAAACCCACCATTATACATCTGGATAATTTTTTCATTGTTAAATTTTTTTCTTACTGATCCACTCAAAGCTTGAATTTTGTTGATAGATAGAGTTAAGTGCTTGGTTAAGTGTCACGCAATTTCTGACCAAGCTTCAGAACGGTACTCCTTGAGCATCTACACAAGTTTTAATGGAGCGTATACAAAACAAAAATTGAAATTCTTGCACTTTTTTTCACAAACAATAAATATGATCTTGTAATTCTTCTACTACGAGGTTATGGAGCTCCTTTACTCTACAAAATTCAATATAAATAATTAAAACACTAAGCTTCAGTAGTGAGACAAAATGATTTTATCATCAACTGTCAATATAAGAGCAAGATTTTGAAAATAATTCTTCACTATATCATTAAACTAAAAGTTGAGTACGGTTAGATGCACAATAAAATTCTCTATCAAACCTGCTATTCAACTTTTTGATACTTTCACAGTTTTAAATCCGGTAGGGGGTTGACTGAAAAAGAAGTAATAGTCAAACAGTTTTAAATTAAAACTGTTAAATATATTAAAACTTACAAAATATAAAATATTAAAACTTTTAATATTTAAGTTGTCTCAAACATTCATATTAAGATATTAATATGTATTTCACTAGCAATAAACTTTTCTTTTAATAAATATCAAAAAACTAATCACAAAAAAAAACTGAAAATATGTCTAAATTACACTTTATAGAATAATATGTTAACAAAATAACAATCAAAATCATTCCGCTTCTATGAGTCTTGATGGATCTTGATTACAGAAATAAAATTATAAAACGAATAGTTAATATGTACAAAATTAAATAAAAAAACAACAACAACATTAAAACATAAATATTTCACTATCTCGTAGTACGCCATTGGTCAATAAATGAATTAAAAGAATTCACAAGATTTCGGCCTATTTGTGGTCTATAAATATTCGATGATGATGCTGATTGTGGTAATGGTCGACGAAACGGAATAACTGTTCTGTAACATTCATGGAATAAATTATAAACAGCGAGTAATTTTTCTTCACGAATTGTTCGATGATGAGTAGGTGATGATGTTACTGTGGCTGAACGACTATGTTGAACACGTTTTGGTCTGAGAAAAAAGAAAAGAACAGAAAAAGGTCGTTAATAACTATAGTCTTGTCTACTATTCAGTGAACAATAGAAAAAAGATGATTACTTTGAGTATTTAGTAATGATCATGATGAACTTATTTTTTATAACACAATTTAATCATTTCGTTTATCTTTCAATACTTACTCGGTTGATAAATATTTTCCTTGTGTACTATCTTGACTATTCGTAGTCACATTAAAAATTGGTTGTTCTCCATGATGGTGTTGATTGTCATTGTTCGTACTTCCATTGGTAATTATAGATATATTTCCAGATGAACGATGTTTTGGGGCATATTTAACAATAAATAAATTGTCATCAGAACCTGTACGTCGAAGTCGAGAATTAGTAGATGTCGTCATTGATGAAGAATCATCGATCAAACTCAGTAATGGTTGAGGCTGTTGTTTTTGATTTCTTAAACGACGACCGGCTTCATTAAATTCGGTCATTGAACTAGAACAATAAACAAAATAACTTCAATTTCTGCTATTTATTTCGGATATTTCTCTCTAATGTATGACTGTAGAAGAGTGATTCAAAATCAACATATACTAGTTTCAGTATATCTATACAATTAGAAACATGCAAGATAAAAATGGGCAAGTATTTCAATATTTTAAATTTTATAAATTAGTTTAATGGCTAGTTAAAAAACTTTCATCCATCGATACAGTTTCATTCGCGTCACAAAACTGTGACAAATATCTTCTTTTTTTTGTTCATTATCAGAATAGGCTTTAAAGTCTATTCTGATAATGAACAAGAGGTAAGAAATCTGAACAATATGACACGCTTGTTGCTGGATAATAGAAGATAAAATTGAACGAAATAAATTGAAAGAGACACACCTGATTGAGAAAATATTATTTTCTTTTGGAATGTATGATGATAAATCTTGCCGTTCGGGCAACTGGAGTGTTTGACTAAATTAAACATAGAACTAATAAAATAAAAAAGAAAATGTCGTCTTAATAATTTACTCTGTTAATTGTTTATTGCGATAAGCATATTCTAGTGAGGTTATGTGAGGTAACATCATAAAACAATAATACATTATCTAAATAAAGAGAGTTTAATAGTACAGAGGAAGCAACATACTCATCAATTGTACGTTAAAAAAAGAATGCGTTCCATCATTTTTTTGTGAATAACTTTTGACAGAAATTAGCTAAAAAGCTCTACTTTTTGCCATTTCGACAGGAGACTTGGGGAACATTTACATAAGCAGAAAGAATTAGAACGAGTTAAACTCTTCAGGATATACACTGTTTAGACTCTTTTATATTTGAATTTTTTAGTATTAGCCTAGAAATCCTAATTTTCGTAAAATTTGATTTTCACTAGATTTTAAAATCTTTTTTCTAAAAACAAAAATTGCCACGAGTGCTAACATGATCGATTACCCGTTTCCAAGGTTTCACATAGTCACCAGTCCTGAGATTCCAAGAAATATACTCAACCACTAATACTCACTCACTAATATATTCAAACCACTGGAAAACTAGAACTCGCTTGACTCTCATTTCGAAAAGAACGTTGGGGACTATCAACTCATGAAAAAACTCAATATAACTATATTGGAAATCATTATATCGGATGTCCCAAGTGAAATGGCCCGTTTTTGTTTTTGCGATAACTCCATCATTTTTTGTGCAATCTGCTCAAACTGTTTTTTAAACAATGCGCCATTTAATTTTCTACAGAAACATGTGTCACCAATTTTCTTGGAGTAGAAATTCTTAGAGTTATAAAAGAAGAAGCGAGGACGTGCAAAAGTTTCAACTTTCTAAGGCAAAAAATGATTTTTTTTCAAAAATCTTCCTCAGAGTCCAAAATCCGAGACGACCGTTCGAAAGACCGCAAAAAGTTCTATCAGATAGTCACTTCCAAAAATTTTCCAAAGCCCGCATCGGCGAGAAGAGATTTTTCTGTTTTCTCAGAAAAACACCATTTTGCAATCATCTTTTTATCTCTT
>CAJNOQ010008746.1:0-10892 GCA_905250885.1 Didymodactylos carnosus | reverse complement strand
ATCTGTATACACTACAACCCTTCGAGAACTTCATCTGATCGCACTCACAATTTTATCTCAGATATCTAATCTAGATTTTTCTTTTTGACTTTTTGTTTACGGGCTATAATGTTTTCAACATCAAAAAACCGAGGTTTTATGTAAGGTGCCGAAAATGCAAAAGTCGAGCGGATTTTTTTTCGCGTTGGATCATACATGGTTGGATAGAGCTGATCGAGCTGATCAACAATATCTAAATTCAAGAAAGTTCAAGTCCGTTTACACTGATTGAAATTTCTAAAACTATTCTATTTGGATTCAGCATCAAAAACTGAACACATCCAAGTAAGGACTAGAGAAATTCATCACAATCCTGTCCCTTAGCAAACTCGACTAGAACCGGCAAGGGGCAAAGTGACACCTTATTCTCGTTATCTTTTGTTTGAAGAATTGCCCTAGTATTCATATATCATTTGAATCCTCCATCGAACTAGGATAATCGAAAAACTGTTGTTTCGCCTGTTGATGTGAACAGAATGCTTCATTGATATTGAATTCATTTAAACATAGTGGACATTCGTGAATTCTTTTTAATTGTTGGATCGTACGAGCACCTTGCCGCGAATTAGAACGAACCGGTGGTGCAACTATATTTTCTTGGAATGGATTGACAAGCAGATTGTTCGAGTTTTGTTGATTTATCTACGATCTTAAAAGTTGTAACGAATCATTTTCAGTCGGTATAGTTGGTTGTCTGTTTTGCTGTGTTTGATTGTATGCGGCTTTGTGACCAGTCGTAATCCGAATTAATGATTGCTTTTAATTCGACTTTAGCAGGTAAATTATGACCAACGATAACATTATATCCAACCTGATGATGTAAATCAGTCAGTTTACGAATAAAATGATATCATCAGAAATCAACACAACAGTGGGAGTTTTATGAACACGTTCGAATCGGTTAAGATCTGATGATATATATCGATCAACTGCACCTGGTTTCCTGTCTGGCACATGAATAATTCTGATATTTGCTTGTGACAGACTAAGCTGTTTATCCTTCAATATTGCATTACCATCACAATAACAATTAGAACCAATTTCTCTTAAATCAGACGAAATTATCAGCAAATATCTCCAGCATTTTCTGAATATTCGGATTTCCCGAGCTAGTGGAAGCCACGCTGATTTTAAATGGCGTTCATGATCCGGGTTTAATGTGAGCTTCTTAGCAGTGAAACAACTGTCAGTTCATCAAAGCAAGATTCACGACCGTATACTATATTATTTCATCGTATTTTGACGTAAACCCGGCCAACGTATTACGTCCATCGTAAATGACGTTGTTTACGTTGAAATACGACAGTCGTAACGGCTGACGTAATACGTTGGCCGGGTTTACGTCAAAATACGATGAAATAATATAGTATACGTCAAATTACGTCGTCGTAATTTGACGTATACGACCGTATAGGACGGTCGTAATCATGGACCTGGGTTACTACTGCACTGGCAGATACCAAATAGAAACCGAATTCAAGTCATCTGTTGAGACCCTTAAGCAAGGTTGAAACCGGCCATGGCTACTCTCAATAATTATGACTCACCACTATTCCTAATGTGGATCTGCCACTACAGTGAATTGTCTTCGGACAGTTTACTTGTAACAGAGTAGTCATTTATATTCTGTTGTGATCTTCGGATCCTTACGTTTACATGCAAGCCATCTGATTATTTCTTTAGTCGGGATGAAATCGCAATAACGGTAGCTATGACTCACCCTCACACCCTCAAGAGGGTTGAATAGCAGTTTAAGATATTTTTCCTCTGTTTTGATTAACGAGTTGGGATACATCCGATCAAGAAATCCATCTATTTCAAGGGATTGAAGCATAATCTTGCTCTTTCGAGATTGTGTGGGCTCCTGTTGGACTCCTAGTGGAATGTTTCTCCTTTATAAGATTCGTTAGTTAGGATTAAGGTTGCAAGCCATCTGATGACACCCTTGAGCAAGGTCGAAACCGGTCATGTTTGCTTTCAGACTCGAAATTCATTCTCTTCCATCTTATACTCACCATATAAGAATTGCTGCGATGGATTTTATCTTCTTCTGTCATAAGTTGATTGTTGGAAGTCATTTTGATAATTTTCATAATCTTCTGTTGATGGAGATAAAGTCATATGCTGAACGAGAATTTCGCAGTTACCTGGTGATGGCCTTAAGCAAGGTCGAAACGATCGTTGTAAGTAGCTAGAAATTCATCCTCTCCCATCTTATACTCACCCTCGTTATGATCATACTAGACCACATAGAATCAAACCACCTGATGATTCCCTCAGCCGGGATGAAATCGCGATAGTGGTAGCTTTTTCTCAGCCCTTAAGGGTTGCGAAAAAGTGAAATTTTTCAGTCCGTTTTCATTTTTTCATCACTCTCCACTAAAAGTTGATTCTAGACGCTCTACTTTCGGCATTGCTCACATATCTATGCTAAAAAAAACTTCAGATTTTAAGAAAGAGGCTAAAAGTCTCTCTGATGTCTAGATTTGAGATAAACTCTTGTTATTTTTATGTGATTCGACTCGCGTAGATCCTTTTTTAACCCGAAATCGAACAAGTCACTCTGGTGCAACAAAATCGTATTGTATAGAAAACTTTGGATGAAGTGGAAATTACGAACAACTGAGAAGAATGTTCCTAAGTTATAATCAACAGTATTTCAAATGAGAGTCCTCTAAAAGTCAATTTCCTGTTGAGTTTTGCATAACTTCCAGCTTGGTCGTTCACTACACCTCTTCCACCATGCAGCAAAATTAGTCTTTGATAACAGGAGATCACCAAGGCCAGCTGTGATGAGATTTTCCGTATACGGTAAATAACTAATATCAGCCAAAGTGAATTGATCTCCAGCAAAGTATTGATTCTTTGCCAAATGAGTATCGAGAATTGCTACGACACCTTCCAATTTCGTTTTTTTGTCTTCCACCAGTTTTTGATCAGCTTCACCCAAATGCTTCATCTTTGGTTTCCACAGCGTTTCCCATACGAGAGAAGCAGCCTCAGGATTAAAATTTTCAGATTCGACGTTGAACCATTGTTCCATTTGACCATAGGTCTTCGCATCTTGAGGCTGCAGTTTTGCACCTGGGTAGCATATAGAAAAAAAATCAGTATGGTTTATTTGCTTTCAGGATCTTCGTCAGGGTTTTTCAGAAAACTGGATCTTTGGACAACCTTGAAAAACTGTTTGAAACCTAATCGCTTCGGAAATTTTTTTCAATTTTCCATTATAATTTACTCATGATTCCTAAGTTTCAGGTTTTTCGAGTGAAAGTTGATTAATATACTGGTTAATTTCTTGAGGAATTGGGTGACATACTCCGGTTTTTTCAGTGAAAATGCGATAATTCAGGAACGAAATAAAATTCAGCGACACGGATGGCTAGCTTTTCTCAGACCTATCTAGGGTGCAAGATCGACTTTATCCCTCGACGAGAAGGAATTATTCATGTTGGTGGTACATACACCAAGTTGCATTTTTTCGCATTTTTGGAAACCCCCAGTTTTAGTAGCGTCCAAAGTGGCTTGATAAATTTGAAAATCACATTTTACTGGACTAATTTTTAACGCAGGTTACGAATTTCAAAGCTATGTCGATAGTAGAAGCTCATTTTCTCCAAGCAACTGTTCTTTGAGCTTGCATTTTCCCACCGGAAGAAAAAGTCGGTTGGTGAAAAAAAAGTAGATTTTCGGAATCAGCACAATAGGATAAATAAGATCTGTCAGAATGTGTGTAAAAACCGCTCCGTTTTTTTTCCCTCGACCATTACCTTCGGTTGGATATTTCTTCAACAAATATCGCATGATTGCTCTCGATTCAAATATCTTTGTTCCATCGATATCTTCAAGTACAGGAACTTTACCAAATGGTTGTACAGCAAGATGTGCCGGTTGTTTATGTTCACCCTTGCTCAAATCAACCAGAACAATTTCATACGGTAAACCCATTTCTTCTAATACACACCGAACTCGTCTGGTACACGTAGACATTGCCATTCCGTATAACTTGATAGCTCTCTTGTCGCCAGCCATTTTACTTTTTTGTGTGATGTATGGCGTGTTTGCAAGAAAAGAAGTAAGAGTGAGAGAGTAAAAGAAATGGGACGTATAAACGGAAAGAAGGAAGGTTGATGACAAGGCAAAAAGAAAAGAACAGAAAGAAATCGGCGATAATTATTTTAAAAAATGCTTTGTCAGTCTGTAAAAAAAGCGTTCTTCCCGGAACGGAAAAAAGGGTTTCGGCAGAGTGCAGCATAGGCGGAACCCTTTTTTCCGTTCCGGCAAGGGTTCTTTCCTCGCCGGAACGGATTACATATGTGCGCGTTCTTGTCGATGGAACCCTCCAGAAGGGTTCCGGGTCGGGTATTTTCCTTTCCAGAACCCAGCAAGGGTTCCGCCAACTTTGCCAAAACCCCATGGAAGGGTTTTGGAGATGAAAAAATTACTTCTACTTTCGAAACCAATCTCTCCCATCATTTCCATAGACCCTCGCTCGTTTAGTCACAATTCGACTTAGGAAAAAACTTCACTTTTGGCCTTGTCTTCTTCATGGTACTTAGTATTGTATCCAAGGTATTCTTCTGTTTGAGCCGCAGCGGAAGAAGGCCTTGGATACAAAACTAAGTACCATGAAGAAGACGAGGCCAAGAGTGAAGTTGTTGTTTTTTTAAAGAAAAGGACAGCAGAGCTGGGAACGGACTAGCACATAAACCCATTCCATCTCGCGGGGACTGAGTGATAGCGATCTATACGTTCGCTGATCGGAGAAAGACTCAACTCCATCGTGCATGCCGCTTCGGCTCCAATTGTGAGAGCGTGAATTATTATTTGGAGTGGGGATAGAAAAAGTACATTTTTTAGCAAGTACTTTTTAAGTTACAGCTCAACAAAGGCGAAGAATATTCTCGATGCTTCCCAGACAGACAGAGATGTCGAAATATCACGAATATAGACTCATAAAGGTGATTTCTGTTCTATTTTTTACCGTTAGTATAAGCTTTATTTGTAGAAAGAAAAGAAGAAAAAGAAAAGAATTTCCATCGAATAAGTATAGAACAGCAAAAAGAAAGAGGAATAGACCCATGACATCATTTTGGCTGTTCAGCAAGCGAAAACTGCTAGTATAAGTAGTAAGAAAGACACATGTAGCGCACGTAGTCACAGAATAACATAACATAAAAGAACACACACACTCAGAGAAAAAGGAGAAATACATAAATAACAACGATGTAAAAGAACAAGAAAAAGAAAAGGAGCTGGATAGAACGAGAGAGAGGAGAGAGAAATTTTGGTTTAAAAACGTTTTGTGTTTTGGTTGTAGCTAGTAAGAAATAAATGAATGTGTATAATTAGTTATGACCAGAAACGGATCATGAATACTGCGATTGTAAACGGATCTAAAACGGTCCGTTTTGGTGATAGATTATCACCATAATGACAGCAATTATTGAGATTATGTCAAATTAAAAAAAAATTTTTTACAGTATCATGGCTCTCGCCCTATAGGAATGGTATCTTTCAAATTTAAGTCGTATACTTGACTAGCTCTTATGTAAACATACACAAGTTTTACGCATTATACGAGAAAAATTACAGTATTTTTCCTCAGTAATTAAATTAGATTAAACGAAGTTAGCTGAGAATATCATTATTATTGAATTATAACATCTAAAAGTATTTTATCACTAAGTTATATTAAATTTTGACATTCAAAGTGGAATTTACTTTCCTTATGCAGTGTGATTCCCGTGCTTTTCGATGATCCTCATTAAGATAACCTGTTTCGAACGGTATAATCATAACATCTCGAATGGAATGATTCTTCTGGTAAAAGTGGAAGCCCACGGCTGAAGTCCGTTGAACTCTGATTTGGGATGTGTGTTCAAAAAAACGTTCTCGAGCTGATGCTCCTGTTTCTCCGATATACTCCTCCCCACAGCGCTTACATAAAATATAGCAGCGGACGTTACGCTTGTCACATTCAGCGTTTGACTTAGGCTTAATTTTATCCCTGATGTGGTGGAGAGACTCGTACAGTTGTCTATACTTAAACTACAGAAGAAATAGTATTTTCTTGAACATTTCTTGAATGCCACCTGTTCAGACGCAGATGATGGGACAATATCCATTAAATTTCCCAGATGGTATGAGTGTACAAGTAAACGATGTAAATTTTGTGGACACCTATATGCAAGAATGTACTTAGACCCTATCTATGTTTGGAGCCGAATATTTCCGAAAAATCTCTTTTATTCGACTAAACTGTTTGTTATATGTGAGTACCAGTACCGTTTTCCGTGCCTTTTGTCCCAAATCCTTCTCAGAGTCAATGGATTTTTTCTCTTTTAACAAATTCAATCTGTCTAATTTGTCAATTCTCTGAATCTTGGACACTTCATTTTTCGGCCTATATCCTCGTTTACTCAATCGATGAACAATACTGGCGTATTCTCGCCATTTCTCAATATCATCGTTACAAATTCGTTTAACTCTATGTGCAAGTGTAGTGGCTAAATTGTCCAATATAAATCTAGGGTGTCCTGACTCTGATCGAACGTACGGGAAAGTATCCGTGGGTTTTTTGAAAAGTTTCGAGATCAATTTGTGGAATATTGTATTTTTTGTAATTGACACGTCTAGATAATTGATCGTCATCCCACCGAAACTTTCCACTTTATATTTTAAATTCGGATTTACTGTATTCAGTTTCGAAAGAAATTGCCCAAATTCTACTTTATCGCCGTACCAAAGGACTAAGACATCGTCTAGGTAGCGAAAAAATCGAAAAGGTAACTTCTCGCACCTATCAAATAGCCTCAGTTCATTTAACAAAACGAACAGGTTAGCATATGGTAGCACACGTGGGGTTCCCATTGCTGCAGCAGCAAAAAAAATGAACAGAATGCTAGAAAATAAACGGGACGAAACGAGAAGATACCATTCAAAGCTGAAGAAATTTAGAATAGTGTGATATCTCTGCTTTGCTATACATCTTTTTTTCACAGTAGCGTGAGCATTCTAATGACTTTAATGTCTTATTGATGGAAAAAAATAGAATATTCCTCACATAAAAAAGATCTTTTCAGCTATCTATTAATAGTTTGGTTTTGTACACATGAAAATGCGTGTTAAAGTCAAAATATTAAGGTATACGTTTTCCAGAAGTTTATTGAACACGAGAAAATTCTGCCAGATCTCGTAGGAAAAAACTTGTGGATTGAATAAGTCGAAAAGTCTTGCGATGTTTCTTACCTGTGCGCAGGATTTTTTCCATACTGACCCTACAGAAACCATGCAGGGTTCTGTCAGGGCTGGCACTATAAAAATCTTGCGTAAAGGTAAGAAACATCGCCAGATATTTTAATACCGATAACCCGCCCGATCCTGCGCAAAGTCCTGTGGGATGGGATCCTGCATGAATTTTGATTATTTTTTTCAGTGGGTGTACCGGATTTTCTGTATATAGAAATTTCCTCCAAAATGGAAGATGTTATTACCTAACACTATTTTGAGCAAGCCCTTGACGCGAGAGAGGTATGCCGGAAGTTTCTTTATTCTCGAAAACGAAATTCGACACTCTTGCTAAACTTTCGTCAATAGGAATATTAGTATATTGAAGAGGCTACTCTTACTGTGTCGCCATTGGAGTATGTCAGTGACGGTGTATGATTTTGCCTTTCTAGAGTATTTTGACCTGTCTCCTTAACATTTGGAGAAAATGGTACTGTTGGTGTGTTTGTCAATAAAGGTGCTCCTGGACGCAGAAAATTCTCTAACTCATTATTATATAGAAGTCTAGTTTGATTTTGCATCGCTCGATGAAAGTACTCTGTCACCAGTACAAGTTGATCTATACTTAACCATGAAGGAGAACTCCGTGTAGCCTCTAGATTCAGCAACAGAACCAGTTTCCATACAGTATTAATATCTATTTTCAATCCAATACGTATATTAAATTTATCCAAGTAACAAGAATCTGTCTATTCAATTCTCTAACGAACGCCCCCCCAAGCTTGTTGTGGGTATGTTCCATCCTTATCAATTTTTGACGATGCTAATTGTAACCACCTAGTACAAACATTCTGAACTAATTCAGTATCCATCATATATCGAAAATTAAATTAAAGAATTAATAATCAATTTACAAAAAAGAAAGTAAGAGATAGTGAGAGCTCTCAGAGAAAATGAACACCAAACTATTAAAACACTGAATATTTTTTACCGTGTCTTTTTGACCAATTTTTAATACCAATGTCACTAATTCTATGTTCTAATTAATTAGTGACATTGGTATTAGAAATTGGTCAAAAAGACACGGTAAAAAATATTCAGTGTTTTAATAGTTTGGTGTTCATGTGCTAATATTTATAAATTGTCAAGTGTTCGTGTGTGTGTGGATAAACAGTGACGTGGTGTGGCGAAAACGTGACGTGGCGTAAACGTGGCGCCGAAATAATAGTCCACCAAGAACCATCGAATAAAACACCAGCAGTCAGTAGCACACAGTGATACCAAGAACGAATACTCGTGGTAGAAGAATAACCAGTGACGACGGAGAGTAGAAAATAGAGAGTAAAAAAATAATGACGATTATGAGGTAGTCGGTAGTTAACAAACGATCATAACCCGTTTCGACTAAATAGTCCTTTTCAAATGAAATAGTTGACACCTATTACTACTCTCTTTATAATAATTTGTAATATAAGAAAAAAACGTTTTGTGTTTTGGTTGTAGCTAGTAAGAAATAAATGAATGTGTATAATTAGTTAGTAAGATTAGTAAGAAATAAATGAAGTTGCGAAATTTGTGAATAATCTAGGGTATTAAATTGCTCTTTTTTGAAAGAAAAGTAAGTTTGGGGTTTTTAGCATTTTTTCTGGTTGGCTCGAAAGACGCAGAAAAAGTTGAGTTTTCAATGAGTTCTTGCGTCTTTTCAGTTTTTTTGGTCAGGTAAACGTCCAATATTGGACTTCTTTCGTCAAAAAAGTATAAAAGAGCTGTCACGATTAAAAAACGCCTGTTTTCTCTAAAAACTGCAGTCTTCTAGGGTAAAATTACGCACTTTGCGAATGATCAGCGTGGACTTTGCTGAAATATCACAATAGCGCGATTACTTCCTTGACTGAACGTTTATAACATTACCACGCGTTGACGAAAAATGCGAAGTCAACATGTCATGACTAGTTCGTTCTTAGATGCTGCCCGTATCTCCAAATGGTCTATATATGAGTTTTGATTCTAATAGAAAGACAAGTCGAAAGAAGTTCTCATCTTTAAGAGCTATTCGAAATAACGTCTTCGTTTTGTTTACACCGATCTGGACTCCCACTCTGTCATCAATAGTAATCAAGAGAACATCTCTCTGACAATGCCATTCGGTGCTGACTTTCACGTCCGTTGCAACGCGTTCGTATCCGAGAAAAGTTTCGTTTCCAAAGAATTTTAAAAATCGCGTTCATCCCCTTTTGCTTCAGTAGTGCCATTAGTATCGATGTCGTGAATAGACATGTACCAAACCCAAACCTATTTGGTTTTGGGCTCTTGAATTTTATGTCAGTTTGGGGTTTTGGGAAGGTTTTGGGTTTAGAGATACGAAATTTACTTTTGGTTCACCAACAGTGAGTTCCATACATCAAACCCCAAAACTGGCCCAATACCCAAAACCCTTAACCGACCCAACACCCAAAAGTTTTGAGTTTGGTTTCGGTACAGACAGGAATTTTTCCACTCGTACATCCTGTATTGTTCAAGCAGACAGGAGACAATTTTCGTTCTTTCGCTGCGCGTACCCTGTGCTGTCGATCAGACAGGGCAGCTTTATTTTCATGTTTTCCCGTTCGTTGCGCGTCCTCGGCTCTGTTGATCAGACAGGTTTTTTCACTTTCGTCGCGCATGTCCTGAACAGTGCAGAAGACGCGCGACGAAAGGAAAAACATTTCCTGCCCAATTGGACGGTTACTAGTGTGATGACGTATTGCTGATAATCATCTGGTCGGTAAATGAGATGGTAAAAAACGGAAAAGATAACTGGGCGTTTTAACGTCTAAAAAGTCGATGAATATCTTTTGGAAAAATTTTTGACCCTTAGTTTCTATCTACTTTGTTCCCTTTTTCTTGCAAGTGTTTTAAAGCAAAAAATTTCCGAAAATTATGTTGAGAGAAAAATTGACCGTTTTAGGACATCGAATATTTTAGCACCAAAAAGATCACGAAGGGAACAAACTACTCGTAAAAATTTTCCCGTTTTTCTTGTATAAAATTTCTATGTTTCCGACATCTCTGTCTGCCTGGGCCCTGAGTTAGGAAATCGTTATGGGAATTTGACAACATATGGTGCAACTTTTGGACATGATTTTAATTCCTGAATCAAAAGCAAGATGAGCAATGCTTAACCCTTTGACGGCCAACTTTTGGAAAGTTGTTTTATATCGATATTAGTAGCCCACTCTGGTCGGCAAACTTCTAAGTTTCTCAGATCTCTTCCGTCTCTTTTCTAAGTGAAAGTGAATGACGCTTTTCTCTGATGAAAATTTTCATCTTCTGAAATTTTGAAAAAGCAAGAGAAAGGGACTCACTTTTTTCTATGAAACTGAAGATGATCTCTAATCATTCATACATCATTCGACGCGCCATGAAATGCTCTTCAATATGTGTTAATAGGAAACTTAAGGAAGCTTGGCGATGGTTTTTGGGTATTAAATATTGCGCCGCTTAAACCTACAGCGGGTCCAAAAATTGTTCGCCACCTCTATTTTTGATTTTTCTGGTCGACCATAATAGCTAGAACAAATTTGAAAAAGGATTTGAACAGCTGAAGGAATTTTCGACCTGGGCTGCTGTATAAAATGGTTCTA
>CAJNOQ010008745.1:0-10893 GCA_905250885.1 Didymodactylos carnosus | reverse complement strand
AACTAAATTTATTTTAAATCTTTATTGACTAATAAATAAAGTATTAAAAAGTAAATCCCCATTCTCTTATTTGTTTCTATTTTATACGAGTTTTATTTTGTATCAGAACTTATGGGCCACCCTGTATTTGTCATAAAACTTCTCTAAGAACACGGATTATAACTATCAGTTACAACCAGTGTAGGTTACAATCGATAATCGGTTACAACNCAACCGGTATAGGTTACAACCGGTATAGGTTACAACCGGTATAGGTTACAACCGGTATAGGTTACAACCGGTATAGGTTACAACCGGTATAGGTTACAACCGGTATAGGTTACAACCGGTATAGGTTACAACCGGTATAGGTTACAACCGGTATAGGTTACAACCGGTATAGGTTACAACCGGTATAGGTTACAACCGGTATAGGTTACAACCGGTATAGGTTACAACCGGTATAGGTTACAATATGTATAGGTATTGTAATAACTGTCAATTGGTCCTATTCTTGGCGGAACGAACGATAAATTTGGAAAAATAGCGAAGTTTTAAATGACCATTACACGAATTAATCCTATTTCCCATTGCCTAAGAGTGAAACTACTAAAGTGTCTCGCATTATGAATCCTTTTGTTGTTATAACTGGATCAAACCTTATGAAATATGTTTTCTTTCAAAAAATAATTAGGATGAGTTTCTGATCTAATTACCTCTCTGGCTGTCGTTGCGTCATGTTTTACTCGGACTTTTCTTCGAGAACATGATGTAATCACTTTTTGAAGTTTACATCGATCCTATGATGCCTTCAGTACTCGAGACCGTCTGAAATGATCGGGACATGCAAGATCCATGCAGTAAACGTAAAGTGCCACCCCTAAGCGCTAGTGAGATGGTGAGATTTATAAACATAGGAAGAACAATGGCAACTATCATATTTATCTGAAGCCGATAGAGATATCTAAAGCAAAGCGATACTTTTATTTTTCGGTAACTAAAGAGTGTAGCATGTGTCCTTGGAGAACACAACTTTTTCATTTCTTTCTCCTTTTCAAAGTAATTATGTTTTGACTCGAAAAGTCACTTTTTGTTTTAGTAACATTCTAGAGTATCTACGACTAAAATGAAATTAAAATTTCGCCCGCAACTGTCGCCTTTAGTATTAATGACATTTTTAGAATTAATGCGCGTTCATCCACTTTTGTTTTTTGCAGATTTTTCATAAGCACGGTATATAAAATATACGTTAAAAAGTAAAACACATTTTTGTTTAACCGGCTCGACCAGCTCTCTTTCGAACCAAGGTACTCTAGTTGACAGGAAATTATTCATCGAAATCAATTGTCCTTTAAGTGTGACGATATTTGAAAACAACTTACGGTCGTGTTATTGCAGATCGTATACTCACGATGGCAGTTCCAACCGCAGGATGCTGAATGTGGTTCAGAATCTAGTCTTAGTACTTGAATGAAGCTTTCTTTTTATTGAATACTTAACACTCTTCACATATATGATTAAAAATTCTAACTGACTGTTACACGAGATTACCCGAGTATTTATATTCGCGAGAGAGAAAATAATTCCTTGTTAGGCTGTTACTTGAGCAAAAAACGTTTTTCATCCTGACGATCGACGTGTACGCAGTTGAATCCAGCAGATACAACGAAGGAAATTAAATTTTCCATATTTTTGTCTCGAAACTCACGTTTGGAAAACTCTTCCTTCATGGCGTAAAGCTGGAAGCTAGGCAAAAGGATGGTATTTCTAATTTTTCACTATGAAGAAAGAGTTGTCCAAACGTGGGTTTCGAGATAAAATATGGCAAATTTAATTTCCTATGTTTTATCTGCTAGATTCAGCTGTGTACAAATCGATCTTCAGGATGAAAAACAACATTTACTGTTTTTTTCCCGGAAGAACGATTTCTGAAAATCTGGTCCCAGCACACAGAGAGAACACTGTTTTTTTCACAGAGAAAACACAAATCTTTAAATATGTTCTGAATGATTTCATCGATCATCAACTACTATATGTGTGCCTGGTAGCTTGTTGGTTAAAACGTCGCGTACTTCTAATCTCAATTCCGAGTGTGTCAGTCGGTGAGTTCGATTTTCGTTAGGCACATACTCCTTTTTTCTTACTTTTTAAGCTAGCTCAGGGTTTCCGATTAACCGGGCACTTCAACCCCCCGGCTAACCTGTAGGTTAACCTGGTTGATAACCTCCCACTTACCAAATATCTTTTGTCTTTGGATCTAGCTTAACCGGTCGGTTAACTGGCGGTTAACCTAGATGTCAACCTCCCGCTCCTACTCGATTATGATAACCTACTGCTCGGTTCACTACTAGGTTGGAGCTAGCTAACTAGATAAAAAGGTACATTTAGCTAGATCCATCAAGTGAATAACCGCCCGGTTAAGCCTGTGTTGGAGGTAGGTCCACTCCATAGAGAATTTTTGCTCGGGTATTATAAACAGACAAATCCAGAAAGAAAACTGCTTTTAACTTGGAAAATTCCTTTTTAAATTCTTTTGTGTAAGGTGAAACAAACGTGTTGCCACTATTATTAGTCATTCGTTTCCTTTCTGTCCAATCACTTTCTGTCGTTCATATGGAAATATGGAAATTTCTTTTTAAGTTCTTTTGTTGTGTCAGGTAGAAGCAATTTCCTTCTAGATTTGTCTGTTTATAATAATAGCCTATAATAAGCCTATAATAATAGTGCTAAGTATTCTTTTAGCTTTAGTGGATGTCATAAACTCGTTTCGGTTTTGTAGAAGACACCTAAAGCTTTTTAAAATACGAAAAAGGTTTTAGAAAGCGCAAAAACGGTTTACTGAATCGTTCCAAAAACCCTTTGGATTCAGTACGAAGGATGAAAACCCTTTTTTGCCTACTAAACCTTCTGTTAGCGTTTTATAAAATACGCTTCTTTTTTAAAGAGCACAGTCTTTAGTTGACGAAAAATAGAAGGATTGCTTTAGATATCTCTATCGGCTTCAGATAAATATGATAGTTGCCATTGTTCTTCTCGAGTTGATAAAGCACACTGTCTCATTACCCTTCTATCCCGTCAATATTTTAACCACAACGTACACTAGCCGAAGTATCAGTTGTCTATCTGCGAGTTCAGCGGCCGATTATTGTGTGATAGAAATGGATGATGCACATGTCACTCGCAATTATATTTCAATTGCTAACTACTATCGGCCAATAATTCAACAGAATCAATGCACAGGTTTTACATCCACTACGGACATTGGGTATGGATCTTGCACGCCTCGTCCGTATCAGTCGATCTCCACGGTCACACTATGCGTGTGTTCTGCGAACAACTGCAACAGCGACACGGCCACTTGTCAAATTGGGTTAACTTGGGTTAATTCGTTCCAAGACCAGGATTTCGAGTCAGGAGCATACACTCCCATCACTCTCAACTTCTAATTTCCTTCCAGAATATCAACAATACATATGTTACGAATATCGCAATCTAAACTCTTAACTTTTAAATCTTCTCTCGCTAAAATCACAACACCACCATTCGCATTTTCACCTCTATGATAAAACAAATTAAGGTTAGAGAAAGCTTGTTTACAGAAAATCAGGTCACAGTGTCCCGTTTCTAATAAAATTAAAATGTCAAAATTGAACCATTAGATAGAAGAAGTACCTCCTGCTGACGCAGATCTAGCCCTCTAACCTTAAAGGAAAGAATATGCATGGAATTGACAATAGACGACGTATCGTTAGTCCTAAGAAAAAGATCAGAGAGAATAAGAGAACTTTCCCATACTAACAAAATTTCGTACAAAAAAGAAAAATCGAAATACGAGAGAGTTGACTGCACGTTGAGAAGAAAAAAATTCTCGCTCAGTCAAATTGACCTGCGAGGTACATCAAAAAAAAGGTGTAGAAATTTTGAAATTAAATCCAAAGTAAGTAATACTATTTTTTTAATCCATTTTTCATTTAATTCACTAGATTCTTTCACATATTTATTGTCAATCATCAAATCAATCAAATTTAATCATCATTTTTCTTTCTTACATTCATAAAATTTCCAACCTCTTTATTCTTATAATCCATTCTCTCCAGAGTTTCATTCATTTTAGCCAGACCATCAATTAGTTCCTCGATTTTATTCGTGACAGAACTATAAGCATTAGGTATTGACATACCTTGAGGTAGTAGAAGAGGAGGATCGAGTGCTGGGTTGTAAACGTAATTGTTATTATTATTATTTGTGGATGTTGCTGTTGATGACAATAATTTCTTTGTCAGAGCAGCACGATAATCTTTTACAATTGGACATTTAATAGAATTCGACAAATGATTGCCATTGCAATGTATACATTTGTTAACATTTGTACAATTATGTTGACGAAGATCCGCACATTCTGTACCGCACACTTTACAAGTTTCATACATATGCATACATTGACGACGAAAATGGCCAATACCTTGGTACTTCGAACAAATTAGGACTGTAGCTGGACTTAAATATTCTTCGACATCGTATGTCATTCCATTCACTCTCAATTTCCCATCATTTAATATTTCACTACGTTTAGACAAAGATTTCTAATTTAATGAGTTTAATATCGTTTTGGAATTTGTTCTTTAATCTAATAACTTTGTGAATCTCAGGATGAACGTTTTTCAAATCCTCTATAAATTCATTTAAATTTATTCTAAAATCTACATTTTTTATCACCAAGGATAGCTGAGAAGGGAAAGAGGGTGTAGAAGGAAACGTAAAGTTTATATTTTCGTTTTTTCATAAAATATATACTTTGTCTTCGTAAAACTTATTATTTACATTCAACAGTTAGACGTTTCGATTGCAACGTGCAACCTTCTTCAGTATAACATAAAGCAAAATAAAATTAGTATAAAATTAATACAACAAAATGTATATATACAAAAGCAATTCTCGTTTAAAATGTAGTGTGTACAGTAGATGTTAAAACTGTAATGTGACCATTCTTATTCTTGAAATATATTTATATCTCTACTTTAATCTTTTTCTTTTTCTATTTTTCTGTGGCTCGACTAGGCACATACTCCTTTTTTCTTATTTTTTAAGCTAGCTTAGGGTGTCCGGTTAACCGGGCGCTCTTACCACTCGGTTAACCGGGCACTCCAACCCCCCGGCTAACCTAGTTGATAACCTCCCTCTTAACAAATATCTTTTGTCTTTGGATCTAGCTTAACCGGTCGGTTAACTGGCGGTTAACCTAGATGTCAACCTCCCGCTCCTACTCGATTATGATAACCTACTGCTCGGTTCACTACTAGGTTGGAGCTAGCTAACTAGATAAAAAGGTACATTTAGCTAGATCCATCAAGTGAATAACCGCCCGGTTAAGCCTGTGTTGGAGGTAGGTCCACTCCATAGAGAATTTTTGCTCGGGTATTATAAACAGACAAATCCAGAAAGAAAACTGCTTTTAACTTGGAAAATTCCTTTTTAAATTCTTTTGTGTAAGGTGAAACAAACGTGTTGCCACTATTATTAGTCATTCGTTTCCTTTCTGTCCAATCACTTTCTGTCGTTCATATGGAAATATGGAAATTTCTTTTTAAGTTCTTTTGTTGTGTCAGGTAGAAGCAATTTCCTTCTAGATTTGTCTGTTTATAATAATAGCCTATAATAAGCCTATAATAATAGTGCTAAGTATTCTTTTAGCTTTAGTGGATGTCATAAACTCGTTTCGGTTTTGTAGAAGACACCTAAAGCTTTTTAAAATACGAAAAAGGTTTTAGAAAGCGCAAAAACGGTTTACTGAATCGTTCCAAAAACCCTTTGGATTCAGTACGAAGGATGAAAACCCTTTTTTGCCTACTAAACCTTCTGTTAGCGTTTTATAAAATACGCTTCTTTTTTAAAGAGCACAGTCTTTAGTTGACGAAAAATAGAAGGATTGCTTTAGATATCTCTATCGGCTTCAGATAAATATGATAGTTGCCATTGTTCTTCTCGAGTTGATAAAGCACACTGTCTCATTACCCTTCTATCCCGTCAATATTTTAACCACAACGTACACTAGCCGAAGTATCAGTTGTCTATCTGCGAGTTCAGCGGCCGATTATTGTGTGATAGAAATGGATGATGCACATGTCACTCGCAATTATATTTCAATTGCTAACTACTATCGGCCAATAATTCAACAGAATCAATGCACAGGTTTTACATCCACTACGGACATTGGGTATGGATCCTGCACGCCTCGTCCGTATCAGTCGATCTCCACGGTCACACTATGCGTGTGTTCGACGAACAACTGCAACAGCGACATGGCCACTTGTCAATCATCGGTCAATGCAACACTGGCCACGAGTCCACCACCTTTGCTACCTCTGCTGTTACCCCAGCTGACCAGCCAGACTTCTTGCGTGTACACGAACTATGTTATATGTCTGTATAACCCACCACCTGGTACGAATATTTTCTCCTGCATCTCGTTTGCGAGTTCGAACGGTATCATGTGTGGCCTCGCATACACGCCGGGTTCTTCTTTGACTGGACCTGAAGGCGAGACGGTATACGAATATGCCGGAGATTTGACGGAGATAATCAGATACATCTATTCAGACATTAGTAATGGATACAACATGACGAATAAAGTATTTGAAAGTACGACGAGTCTGCTCTATTTAAAACCGACGTTTACTCCAGGTATCTACACCTGTTTGTGCTTCTGCACAAGCGCAAATTGCAACAGGGACATAACAACATGCACGGCGGGATTCAATTTTGATTGTCGGAATCAGCAATCTGCTAATACTGTTGTCACTGCAACGACTTTGGCCAGACTTTCAACCTCAGCAAGTAAGTGAACTAGCAGTAGTCTGTCAAGAATAAGTTGTGTATATTTTAGACACAATAGCATTAACCACCAGAATATCCACTAGCGTAGCTCCAGCACCTGCTGTGTTATACATCTCTCAAACAATCGTAGCTCAATCGGTAATTTCTCTTTGCTCATAAAAGGCTCATTTAACTGTATATTTGTATTTCAGAACACTACAACAATAATAGCTGGTACTATTTCGGCGCTTCTAATAATTATTGTTGTCGCCGTAATTAGTGTCGTACTCGTTCGAAATCAAAAGAAAAGACAAGTACAACACCGACAAAGACAACAAGAAGAAGAACCACAAGCCAATAATCTTCCTCCGCCGCCTTACTTCTCAAAGTCAATTCTTCCTCCTCCACCGTATCCAGAAATGCTTAGCGTTTCTTCTCTGCCGGGATATCAATCAGAAAAGCCCGATTTGACAGTTGAAGATATTGAAGATGTAAATTAAATTAATGGCAATCTTCGCTTTATTCTTGATTCTTTGTCAAGAATAGGATGAGTGCAGCAACCGTTCTTTTCAGCAACAGTTATATTCTTGCTTCTAAATTAAATTATCGGTAACAGTAATATTAATAATATATAGACGAACATTTTTCAGAAGCACTTAAGTAAATAGTTTTATACTTTTGGACACAAACATGTATCTCAACACGAATTTTATAAATAAAATTTTAAATGAAAATACTGTTGTGGGCACGGGTTAGATGACTGTACATAGAGGGCGAACAGTTTTCTTCCAACAGACTTTTGCTGACTCGTCTTTAACTTACGTAATTTTATATACTTTTGCTGCAATAAGCATCGGATTTTCTTATACAATCCAGTACAAGTCGAACCTGTTATTCGACCTCTTCGCCCACTGCACAAACTCGTCACTAATTTCTTCGAGTCAAAATCGACTATCTACACGCTCTTTCAGGATCAATGAGGTCATTTAGGGAATAAAAATTCTCCAAGAAACAAAAGTGAATGAACAGGCACGACCTCCCAAAAACTTCGAAAAGCGTTCCAAATACACTCTCTACTGTGGGATTTGTAAATGTATAAGAATCTCTTTCCTTTCCTTGCTTTTACTGTTTTGAATTCCACTATAGTGGAGATTGAAATATGAGTGATAGTCATTATTGCCTAGTGGAATTTTTATTCTCCACTAGTTGAACTTAAAATTTCAATTTCCACTGATAAGAATCCAGTGAAAATTTACTATTTCGTATTTTTAACTTGGAGAGAGAGTCTGTATGTAACCTAAGTAATTTAATTTTTTTCCCGACAACTGCTTAATCAGAAACAACTTTAAACAAGTGGAAGAAACACATTCAAGTGGCTATGTTCTTTCTAATAAGAATAAGCATACAATTAATTTATCTGGTAATTTGTCTTGTCTATACACAAGGATTATTGTCATTGCTCATTAAATTAGATTTGCTTGGTACAGTGTTTGTACCGATTAACAATGTCGAACTGCTAATTCAATATTAATATTATTAGAACTAGGTTCGTGAAAGCCGTTTATTGTATTCGTACTGTTGAGAAGGTGAAATAGCGAACAATTTGTCAAATACTATGCCTATGCTAAGGGTCCTCTCAGGAAAAAACTTTTTTGTCCTACATTGAAACACAAATGTTGACTACCTAAAAGTGTGATGACGAAATTCTTTTACCTCGCTATTTCTTACCATTCAAAAGTTTTCCATAGTCTAAGGTAACAAAACTCCCTCCACTTTGTAGCACTTTTTATTCATATGCTTCAAGTTTTATCGCCTGCTAGTAGTCCATCGGTGACCTCCACATACTTGAAGCCCATTTCCTATTAGAAGAACATTTTGTCGAAATTATTTTGAAAATTGCCCTATTGCATTTCCCGGCTGTTTTTGGCGGACATATGGTTTTCTGTTATGTCTGCCAAAAACAGCCGGGAAATGCAATAGGGCAATTTTCAAAATAATTTCAACAAAATGTTCTTCTAATAGGGGATGGTCTTCTATTATGGGAGGGAGGGACAGTAGAGATTGCAGTTGTAATTTCCACTGTAACATATATGATAACTACTATTATTGGTTTAATAAGAGTAGTATAAGTTAAAACGGAAGATCGACAGCTAGAATTTCGCCATCGATATTTTCGACAAATTGTCGAAAGCCAAATCTGATTTTGGCATGATCGAATTTCAGGTTGTTTTTCGGCTATTGTCGCAAGTATTTGTAATTTCGACAATAAATTTCGATTTCTTCTAATAATTCACAAATAAAAATAAAATGACAAAATAAGAATCAGTCCTTAGTCTATCATCTCCCTTCAGTTGCAAATGAAATGAAATAATCATAATCTACAAGTCTACTGGAATGATTCCTGGCATTATTTAGAATACACGGATTATAGAATATAAAAACACAGTGTATTGTTTTATTATTATGCACGGTGTATACTATTAAAAATTTTACTTCAGGTGCAACTGAGAATTACTGTCGAAATTCCGATGGATTTTCGGCAATTGTCGAGGTATTGTAAATACGCAGATAATCATATCGAGTTTCGACAATTGTCGAAATTGTTGGCAGCTCTGCTCTGTATATTCGGCTATACCACAAAAATCCTTCTGAATTTGGACTATCGTAATTCCGATGGCGAAATTCCTGGTGGCGATATTCTAGGATATCTTTTTTATCCGAAGCGGGATATATCTCCAGTCGACAAGGTGTGCAATCTTATGGACATAGTTCCATCTATTTATTTCGCTACATCTTGGCCGTGGTATTGGTATTCAACTACTATTCGTGGTATCGATTTGATTAATTAATGAGTATCAACTGATAATTCATTATTGTGTATATCAATTGTTTCTATCATTTAATTTGTTTTTAATATTTCCCCTAATAATCGTACACAATCATCAGTTATATCGTTTGAACTTACATTTAATATTTTCAATGTACTGTTCAGGACATCCCAAGTAAAAAATCTTGACTGCAGATCTTAATAAAAACTTGAAAGATTTCTGAAGCTTCTGTTCAGTTCTTTCAAGATCTTATACAGATTTATCGATATATGACAAGATCTTGAGATCATCTTACAATTCAAGATTGTCGACAAGTTTTGTTATAGTATCTGTCTTGGAAAACTTGATCAAGATTTGTAACTAATTCTGACGCAGCTATTAATTAGTTATTAATTAATTAGCAGAATTTTGATAGTTTTTGGATATCTGTATAAATCTAGAATAGTTGTTTGGATTGTTTAGATATTATTTTCATTTATTTTTAGTTTTATCTACTGTATTCTTTTGCGCTCACTCTGCAGTACTACACTGTACCAACAGTACCGCAATATTCACAGCTCTTACGGTACCGTTCAGACAATACCGAAGCTGTTCAGTTGAACGTTATGTCCATAATATACTTGAAGATTTCTCAATATGTTACAGTGCGGATGCTGTTATATATATATATATATATAGGCACTACAAAACAAAAACGGTGATAGAGACAACAACAAGATCTTGATACAGAATTCTGAAGATACGTCAGACTTGGAACCGTAGTAAATCTTGATCAGGTTTGTTGATGTATCTAAACTTGATATTCTTGAAAATTCTGTATTAAAATCTTGATCAAGAAATTTCAAGAAGCAGAATCTTTAAAGAACTTGTGCAGATTTTTACTTTCTGCAAGACAACCACAGAATGTTCAGCAGACTTTCCGATACATCCGTAATAAAATCAACAAAATATATAATGTACACATTTAACTTACTGCCAGTAGCTAAGCATGCTTGAGTAAGTGAAGTGTGTGCACACACTTCACTCCACTCTTCTCGACGTTTACCCCATATTCGGACCCGCACATCAATTTAAAGTTTTAAAATGGAACTGTCCGGACAGTGTCTTCCAACAGTGCAAAATGCCGAGAGAGCAGAATGTCGAAAAACAAAATGTCGACAACTGAAAAATATAACAAAATTGAACTGTGATCAAATTATATGTATTATTGACGAAGCTAAAATCCAACACGCGTCAGAACTCTGAGTGAGGCTGATCTTCTGTGTCTCAGGAC
>CAJNOQ010008744.1:0-10893 GCA_905250885.1 Didymodactylos carnosus | reverse complement strand
AAATGAGATTTTCTACGCTTCCTAACAACAAATGGTTTATTAATACGGAAACTACACGTTGCTTTTGGCGACGAGAGGAGAGTCGCCCAAAAGAGTTATCAAGTACAACAAATTACACAAGTGTTATCTGTAATCAATGTGTATCCTTGACTCGGACGATAAAGGCGTCACCTTTACTAGAATACAAAAAATGTATACTATGCATAGATGATCATTTCAATAAATGCGGTTTAGTCAAGTGTAAAATAAAAATATAGCTTTTTATAATCAATCGTTGCATATTGAGTTTACCTACACACTCTCCTAAATACTTTAATAATGTCTGGCCTCGTTGATACGGTTGCAAATGCTGCTACGGATGCGGCTGTTGATGGATTTGCTGATAAAGAATTGAATAAACTGGAACCTGATAAAGGTAAGGACGTTGATCTTTCTCTGCATAAGACATTTTTCTAAAACTCAGCACTACATTATAGGTCAGTCGTTTGCAGATAGAGCATTGGACACGGGAGTCAATACCGCGATTAATAATGAAGTAAATAAACTTGAAGATCGGGTTATATGAGATGAAGTAACGGTAAGTGTACTGGAGAAGATTTTTTCGCTGTTTACTTTGATATGCTGTGGGTGTTAAGATTATTGTGTATAATTGTAGCTAATATTTTTAACAGACTTCCTCTATGCAAAAATACGTATAATCATTTTTTCCTATTGTCATTGTAGGCTGGTCCATGTTCGTTTAGTCAAACATATCAAACGTTTTGTTATGCTCATTTGGCATTGAAATAAAACAGCTCTTATTTGTCATAATATTGTACTATATACTTTTCTTTGGTTCAATAAAACTATTGTATAAATTAACTGATATTTTCAGCTCAATGACTTTATCAATGGGAACAAGTTGTAAGTGGGAGTGTGGCAGAAAGTAATCAAATCGGACGCAGTAATCAAATTTTAAAATATACCTCTAGATGTATGTACTTATGTCTGGAACAGTATGTGTGAGTTGGATAGCTCTTTTCAGAAAAGCGCTATTTATTTGACTATCAAATTGTCTGTAGCACGCACTACCCTTCTATCTACTCATACAGGAACCTCACTGGAAGCATTTGTAGAGCTATCCAAAGTATTGTAAGAAAATATATTCAGTCTACAGTAAAAAAGTTTCGCAAGAATTCTACGTAACATATCGTAACAATTCTAATTAACGTGCGGTTGTGAACAGGTTAGAGAGCTGAAAATGTCCGGCAAACGTAAGGAATGAAACTTTGAAAAACTTAAGTGAATCGCTAAGTGAATTACCAAATTGTTGAAAAACAAAACATTAATAAAAGTGTTCGTGTAACTTGTCAAAATCTACAATTTGTCTTATTGGTTTTTCTCAAAAATGTTGCAACATCAAACGCGTGTTCAGAAGTGGGGATTGTTCACTTCTGTACACATGTGAACTTACGGATAAGTTTGAAGAATCACTAATTATTTACATTTATTAGTGTTTTAAAGTTGTTCGCAAACAAAGTATAATCATTGAGCAGTAACAATAAACAAAAGAGAAAAATGAAATGGAAAGGAGGCGTGAAGAGAAACAGAAATGGAGATTTTTAGATACATCACTCATGGGGAAATTTTGTCAATATTTTCACATGTGACGGCCCGTGAACTTCCCCTTGGAATTTCACAAAATTTGGCAGGTAAAGACAACAAGTTTCACGACTTCGAGATCATGCGCTTGCAACATCAAACGCGTGTTCAGAAGTGGGGATTGTTCACTTCTGTACACATGTGAATCCCTCCACGCGTGATTACGTGTGAAAAAATGTTGACCATGGTGACTATGGTCAAGGTATAACGCAATCTTCATCAATGCCACTTCATCTGTAACTTTTTCCACGTGTGATCACTAGTTTCTAAAATAGCATATTTTCTATATATGACCACAAAGTAAGAGTCGAACCAGGGTACTTTGAATTAGAAATCTACGATACTACTATTGAGCTAACTTGCCTAAGGAACTAATGAATAAATCTCATTGATACTTGTCGGATCAGGCCTTACGAGTTATCACGTATAAAAAAATTCCCATGCATAGTTACTCGTGAAACTTCCTAAACCTTTTTTCCTAGTTTCGAAACTGTTTTTAGTTAATACTTCCTCCAGGGGAACAAGATGATTCCCAGGCATAGTCCTACAGAAAATATATTCGGTCTACAGTAAAAAAGTTTGGGAACACGCATCAGAATGTCTAGACGAAATTTTATTATAAAAGGTAGCACTTCACATTAATCTATGTGTAATTTTTTCATAGAGTTCTTTTCTGTACACACAAAAAATTACACATAGATTAATACGAAGTGCCTTTTATAATAAAATTCGTTTTGGACATTCTGATGCGTGTTCACAAGTGAATCTTTTACTGAAATATTAACGCAAAAAATCCACGCACGGTCACTACACACTTCTCGAGTTTCATTAGCGGTCACGCGGCAGAAATGTCACATATATGTTCTCGTGAATTATTCACGTTTGATTGCAGGCGAATAACTTTTTCATGCGTGGTCACATATCTTTTCACTATTGACCACGTTTGAAAAATGTGATAAAAACGTTTTTCGTGCACAGCTCACGACTCGTCACAAGCAGATATTTTTTTACAACACGTTCATCTCCTAATAATAGATATATGGTGTTAGCCCCAAATACTCCAAACGATGGGTAACTGAGTCATAGGATTTCCAAGAAACCCTTGGTTTTTGAAGTAGATCCATTTTTCCCCGCCCAGGAGCATTTTACACAGAAGTATTTATATATTTAAAATCAACGCATAAAACTGCATCTAATGATGTGCATATGAAGTATTTCTGAACAAAAAAATGCTTCGATCCAGTATAATGTGACGATTTTGACGTACGGACACACCAATTTTGACTTGACACTTGGACATGTACTAGGAAAGTGATAAGAAAACCTCTAACCACTCTTTTTGTAGGTTTTCATATACGCTCTTTCTAGAGGGATGCATAGTCATTATGTGATACAGTTACAGATATACAGTTTCGCATCATGAAAATATGTTTCGTGTGAAACTATTTTTCGAACTCACTCCCACACTATCCACACCCCCATCTCTCACAACACACGGCGAGAAATATCCAAATGTGTACTATGAAAAATTCGTGGAAGAGTCGGAGTTCTGTTCGCGAAAATGTCGTGTCATGGTATTCCAATGGTTTATTTATCAACAATCTTTTCTAGAGTGAAATAATTATTATCGACTATAATTCAACCATTTGCCCGAATGTTTCTCTACTAACTATTGTATAATATTTGTGTTTATTGTTGTTTTGAATATCCATGTTACTTTGGAAGGTGACGAATAGGATAGCGAACTACCCATCGGTTTGCATCACTGTGTTATTTGACAAGATACTTTTTTTAGCTATCCATTTCATACTTTCAATTAGCAGATTTTGCAGTACATTTGTATACAATGTTGAGCAATCGTAGGTTTCAATATTTCTAACCGATCTTTTCGTATTAATTACTTTAATTCTTTTTAATACATGAGCATAGCTTTCAATGATGCAAAATCGATTTATTTTTTTCTGCTGTGTAGATTGTTACAATATTTAATTTGTTGTTCATACACTAAACGGAGCCGCACAGTGGGCATTTTTCTATAGAGCAGGCAGACATATGCTGTAGAAGTGGTATGAAAGCCTATAAACACGTTTTTCTATAGGTTTTCGAATATGCTCTTTCTGATGATGTGATTTTCAGAACTCAAAAGTAATTCCTTGGAGGTTTTCTGGAGACCGTATCTCTGGAAAACCCATAAAAAATATTTTTACATCTCGAAAATCTCACCATTGGAGAGGTAGTATTCCAAAACGTATAAAAAATGTGTTTATAGACTTGTGTACTATTGCTAAAATAAGTATCCAAATTCCTAAGCAAAATTTGCTGCGGACAGGCTTTCAGCTGTATAATTCGGTTTGGCCGAAAATATTTTCGCAGAAAAATTAAAATGCTATATATCATTCGATGCAGTTTTGCACGGTGATTCCGAATATGACTTTATGTTATGGAAAAAGTGCTCTTATGGGGGGAGAAAATGCGAATTACCTCGAAAATCCTGTGGGTTTTTGTATAATCAATAACTCGACTTTGAAAAAAGACGAGAAAAGACGAGATCATCATAAATACACGATAGGCTGAGGAACATTTTCATGTAATTAGAAGGTCTGTTCAGGCTTAGCGCTGTCACTGCGCTGAGGTTGATCGTAGTAATCTAGACTACTAGATCTTTTTTCGTTTCGTATAAGATGCAAAAGGAGTACCTTCTATTATCAGGAGATACAATAGGTGGTGCTGATTCCGAATATGTGCTTTAGATAGGATACTATTGCACGTCTGTACATAGAAATAAGAATCTTTGCAGATGTGTCATATTTGACGGTGTTTTTTGTGAATGTTTGTAAGTTAACTTACTCATCGAAGGAGTTCATTACTAGTCGATCATTATATACCATTCGATAGCGCTTTTCAAGGACTACATTTACTATACATTTACTACTGTTCGAATTCAAAAAAGCTCACTTGTCGATTTTTGCTCAAATTTCCGCCTGAGTGCCCACTGTGAGCCGTTTAGCAAATTTTTTGTGCAACAATAGAATGATAAGATTATAAAGCGTTGTTTAGTTGAATTTTTACGTAATTTTGCGATCAGATAAATAAATGGTGTTTATTTCATATTATAAGCTTATTGTGTTTATTTCATATAAAAGGAGATGAAAAAAGTCGTTCGAGTACTCGAAAACAGGCCCTCTTGGAGGGTGCGAACCCTCGAAAAATGACACTGCGGGTCCTCGATATAACCTTTCGGGGGTATCGATTTCAAGCCTTCGGATTTTAGACAGATAGCGAGTCCTCGAGAAAAATTTCGCGCCATCGAAACAGAGATATTCGGGACTTCCGAGCTCTCGCTCCTCCGAGGGTGCGAGGAGGGCTCGGGAGTCCAGTACATCTCGACGGCTCGAAATATTTCTGAAGGGCTCGCTACCTATCTGAAATCTGAGAACTCGAAATCGATACCCCTCGAAAGCTTATATCGAGAGTCTGAAGTGTCATTTTCCGAGGATTCGAACCTCGGCGAAGGCCTATCGAAAGTATATTTTCGAGCACTCGAGGTACCCCTCGAACAACTGGTTGGGTTTATCAATCGGTACAAGTATATATTTCTAATGCAAAACTTTCAATTCATCTATAATATATTATTATTTTAATTTTGGCTTATAAACCAAAAATTGCATATATCAGCAACGCAACACCTTTGGGACCTCCGATTTTCGGCAGAATTTAAGGGAAATGTTTGCTCTAAAGAAGTCCCCTCCTCTACTTGGTAAGAAATCTGAGATGGTTGATTGAGGTCGTGCCTTATTTTTAATGGCTTTTATATAAGCTTTATGCTCAATAATTCGTCCATTATTTCGTTGATTATTTGATACGATCTGTAACTAACTGTAATAATTCAGCTTTCCATTCACGAGAAAAGATCTGCGCTAGTTTTTCGGTTTTACAAATTTTATCAATATAAGTTTCTACATCTTTTACAGTTTCAAAAGCATGTTGCCAATAACGTGGTTGAGGTTCACGATACTGTGGTCCTTCTCGGAGAAGTTCGTACAATTTTTTATATTGCACCATTCTGTTATCACCAGTGATAATATGTTTTTGTTGCACATCACAGAATGTTGACAATTGGGAGTCACAGATAGATTCTGAAAAGAATCTATATTAAAAGCTGAAACTGTTTGGCGATAATTGAATATTTTACTATGAAACAATTTGTCAACTTATAAGTAGTGATAATATCTGTATTTTTCAAGTTTCCTGACAGAAGTTCTTCGATAGACTTTGAACTGAGAAGACGTTTGATGTTAATGTCCTCTACCCCTAGACGAACATTTTTAATTATCTCATCTGAGTTTTATTGGATTCTTACATAAGAAGTCCGCATGAAAATGGCAAGGATTTCGAACAAATCCGATAAGAATCAGGTGAGATTTAAATACGAATGAACTATGACTTTGATAAGACGCTCTTATCACTTTCTTATCATCTCCTTATGAAATTCTTACTAAAAGACCGATATCGTTTTATTTTGCAGAAGCATATACTATATAAGCATCACTGATTTCTTGGCAATTTTTTCAAAGCTTCTTAAGACAAAGTAGGTAAGACTGGTCGTTTTGAGAATATCTCGCGACCTCTTACACACTCACTAATGAGCTATACAGCTAACTAAAGAAGGAAAAAAACATTGGAAATTTGTTATCGCTCCTTGCCATTGTTTTGTCAAATTAATCCTTATCTGCTTTTTATCAAATTCTTGTTATGTTCGTGCGGACTTCTTATGTAAGAATTCACCAAGAATCTAATAAGATTCTTATAAATTCGTTATAAGATTTCTGTTAAATTCTTTTGTAAGAATCGATGACTTCTATTCACAAACTTTATAACTAGCGGATTTCTTATTAAAGTCGTTTAGCTTTCCGCATCATCCCTCATCACTTGTTGTTGATTTAGTTTGATTTTATATTTACTTAAATAGAGGCGACTATGGATGCTGCCTATCATCATCCGGATGGTATCGTACCGAACGTATCTGATTCTTCAAATTAAGTCTTGATTGTTTTTAAAAGCCAAAAAGGGAACTGATATAGAACTGTCGACAATTATACATCAAATTATAGGGTTGCTTATCATATAAGATCTTAAGTCATTTCAGTGTGTGTGTACTCTTCTGGGCGACTCTTCTCTCGTCGCCAAAAGCAACGTGTAGTTTCCGTATTAATAAACCATTTGTTGTTAGGAAGTGTAGAAAATCTCATTTAGGAACTTTAGAAATTCTCATTTTCTGACGTAATGTCCTCGTTCTCTGATGTAAATATATCTTTTTCATTTAAACAAACTTTTGATGAAGAAAAATGGAAAATACTGATAAGCTATCAAAAATCGAAAAACCTATCTTTCGAAAAAATTGTTCGAAAAATTTTGTTGATCGTGTTTCTTTTGAGATGATAATTTTTTTATACTGACGTTTATCCCTTTTTCGATCTGTATAAGGTGCAGGCAATGCGAATTTCGAGTAAAATGTGTTTTTCGGCTTTTCTTTACATCATTTGATAAAGTTTGAACTGCTGATCACGAAAAACTGCTTTTCAGCCTTAGCAAATGCTGTCTTCAGGTCGAAAGATACACAAAACTTGAAGGGAGTCGTTTTTTTTGAAAGAACACAACTTTTTCAGAATGCGCAAAATTCTCCGCTTTGTTCTTTCTTCCAGCTTCTGAAAATATTTTTTCCAGATTCAGCATCAAAAACGGAATATAAACAAGTTGTTAAATTGACTCTACTCCAATACTCCAAAAATATTTTAATGGAGGCGCTTCGAACCATGCCAAGCATCATCTTATAGGTCGTTTTTGTAAACCTATCTAGTCTTTTACGTAAGTGTTGAAGGCACGCATTTTATCTCATTTGACTCATCATACCAGCAGTCACAAAAGTATGTATGTTTTTTTTTCTTTTCGTTCTGTTGTCGAGAAAAAGTGATTTTACTGCTGTGATAGAAAAACGGGAAGGTCATTTTTAAATAAAACGACTCTTCTTTACTCAAATCAAGTGGAAACTTGGTCACATAGATAAAAAGTGACGACGAATCAAATGAGCACACTTTGAAATCTTTAGAGAACCTTCAAAGGGTCTCTGGAAAACGTTTTCTCGAAAAACCATAGTTTGAATAAATAATACGAATGATGCACGCAGCTCAGATTAAAAGTGTTCAAATGGAGAAAAATTTCCATTAGACTACGTCTATGTTTTTGTTTGAGATTCTACGATGTGATTGTATTGCTGCTTTACAAAATTGACTGAAGAACAGTCTTAAGACGCCAGCATATGTTTGACCTTGAGAATAGGCTTCTATTGCACGCCGGAAACGTCGAAATAATTTCAATGAAATTTTTCGTTTAACAAAATGTATACGTGATTCAGACATTAAGCTTATTATTCTATCAAAAGTTTGGTCGGTACGTGAACGAACATATGCTTTTCGATTACACCAAAGACCTTCAATACCATTTAGTTCGCAATGAAATTTAGGACAGTAGATAATCTTAATGTTATATTTAAACGCCAACATTTCAAGTTTTGTAACCTAGATATGAAAGTAAATACTAAGAGATGGAATGTATCTTTGAAAATATGGAACGATTTTATCTTATGTTCTGAAACGCTCGATGCCTTGAAAGTATTTCACGAATTTCCTCCAATTTAACTTTAGCTGTTAATTGAACAGCCAGCTCTTTGCATAATTCTACTAGATTTTACGATTTATTTTTGTTTTCTCCGTGTTTTAAATAACAATCCGTAACTTTTACTGCACCGTTTTCAGCGACATATTCAATTTGCTTAATATATTTTTACCTTATATTTTTACCAAATTCTCGTAAAGAATACAAAGGAGGAAGGATACTTTGTCAGCATCCAATTTGGCACTTAAGGGCACCATGTTTTACCGGCTTACTCTTCGGAACATGATGCACGCGACAAGTACACAGTTATTTCAAAACAGTATATCTGGTGGAAAGTGAAGAAGTCCTTTCGCTTTTTCTTTTGTTAACTAAATGATTTTTTTGAAGTATGGCTATGTCAGAAGATATTTTGGAAAATCAAATTGGAAAGTGAATGCTTCAAGATTATCATCAACTGTTGATCTAACGGTATCCACCTGTATTTTTCAATTCTGGTTTGCCATGAGACTGAAATTAGATCTCAAAGTACACGTGAGATAGATTGATATCCTATTGCTCGTCTATGGGTTTTACCGTAAGGAAACGTTTGCTGTATGTGATGAAACATCACGCTTGTACTTTCAGGGGATGTGTATCCGAGAAATACTAACGCTATGAACAGTTCGTTGCTAGAGCCGAGAGCTAATGTAGCATCCTGTGAATGAGGTGCTCTGAAACTATGCCGCTATCCTCTGTGCGTCATACAGGACCGAACTGATCTTCGCTACATCCTGTAAGTTACCAACAACAAAGCAATATTACACCGAGGAAACTCATATAGACACGATAATCAACCATTTGGTGCATTTCTCAGTTTAGTGCATTATTTTGAGATCTTTTAATACCGTTCACATGCTAATTGGACCTATATAGGTAAATTTCTTAGATTTTGTGCATTTTCTGACAAAGGTAACCCAGTTTTTGACTTTCAGAACTGTTAGGAGAAAAACGGCTCAACTTTGTAACAAATGTAGTAAAAACGAAAAAGCTTATTTTTTTCTACTTCCACACACTGAAATTGCTGTGTACTTACTACAATTTTAGTTGTATATTATTTAATATTTCAAACTTATATATTAAAACAAAAAATTTAAAAAAGCAGTGCATGGCTGCAATAGACCACACGATAAAGGGATCTTAACACTGCGGTAACAAAAAAGAAATGACTATTAAAAGAAAACATACTCGTTGTGTATACAATAGGTTAAACATGAAAGAAGAGAACAATGTAACCATGAGCACAACAACACACATACACGTGGCCTGTTCTTTTCTTTTTTTCAGTATGTGTGTGTTATGTAAGTTCAGAAAGATAATATAAGGTATAACACAGAGCAATCAAGACTCGCGCCGCGACGTTTTAAAGCTCCTCTACTTAGACCGCAACTTACGACGTCACTACGCAAGTACTACTGTTTATATATCTGTGATTGTCTCGGCGCGACCCGTCATATCGCGAATCGTGCCGCGATAATATAGAGACCGCGCTAAGAAATACTCACTTGGTTTTTTGAAAATTTATCCACTTTTCAAGGCCCGCCGCGAGATCAGGAATCTATAGCGTTCGCGTCGCGAACATCAGCGTATCTTAAAAAAAGATTTTTTTTAAAATAGGATTAGGCCAAGATCACGGCGCAATTTTAAGAATTCACCGCGATCGCGATGGGAATACAAAATATTTTAGCGATAGCGCCGCGACTAAGCAAATCTTTTGAAGAAAAGCTTGGTGCAGCAAGAGTCGTAGCACGACCAAGCTGAGTACGCCTGTTGAAATTCGCGATCACAAGAGGCGTGACGCGACATCGCGAACTCATCAAGACTCTTAAAAGTTCCTCTTCTCTCTAGATAAGAATTTCTCAAGATTTCGCCGCGTCTCGCGACTCAATAGCGATCGCGCTGCAACACACCGAAAGCAGAGCGTTCACGTCGTGATAGTTAAATCGCGACATGACTCTTAGAAAAAAATCTCAATTAATTAAGACTTTCTTAAGATCTTGTCGTGAGAGCGTGATTTTATGGCGATCATGTCGAGATTGATGGGAGTTTACAGCGATATCGCTTCCCGAATGCGGCATGACAGCTGACCTGGGTATTTATATGGAAGTGATGTAATGACCTATAAATTAAAATACTAAGATATTTCGTGTCACATTTCGACTTGCACATTTCAGCAAGATCACCAATGTCGCTTAACAAAAGTTTTTCATTGAAAGTTAATTCTTGATCATCAATATCCATGGAATATTCGTCATCTGATGAATGCCCTGAGTCTGAAATCTTTGTATTTGACCACCGACGAGGTATTGCTGCTTCGGATTGACTTCTTCGTTTACTTCGTTTAGGCATAGACACTTATTCAGTTAAGCTAAGAGCGATATTATCTCAAAGAAAAACACATGTTATTAACACATATCGTCATACCATGATTTTTCGAGAAAACGTTTTCCAGAGACCCTTTGAAGGTTCTCTAAAGATTTCAAAGTGTGCTCATTTGATTCGTCGTCACTTTTTATCTATGTGACCAAGTTTCCACTTGATTTG
>CAJNOQ010008743.1:0-10896 GCA_905250885.1 Didymodactylos carnosus | reverse complement strand
TCTCTAAACAGGACTGATAACACTTAGGGCGCTGTTAGAAAGGTAGATGAAACAAAGACAGTGCGTGACGATAAACAATAGTTTTATTCATATGTATTACAAATTTATAAGTAAAACCACATCATGATGAAACAAAAGTATTAAATCTAGAATGAGACTAAAAGAAAAAAATAACGTAATATTCATTTATAGCGCGTACAAAACAGAAAAATAAGGGTGATACAGTTCTTTTAAAAATTTCTCGTTCCAAAGTATAGTCGGAAATAATGAGTAATACTGAATGGGCATTTGGACCGTGTGGACAATAAGCAATTTGTGCTGTCGAATAGCCAACTAAATTACATAGTATTAGTACTTTTCAAGGTATAACACACATTAAAGTTCTGCAGCACCCTATTGACAAACAATTTCAAAGGTCGGCTTTCTCAATGGTTAAAGAAGAATTTCTCCCTCTAAGATCCATTGTAATCGCCATTCCTTTACAGAGACCACCACTAACAAGTAGAATTTCTATTATCGACCTGTCAAAAGTTTAAATGAAACTAAGTCATCCAATACAAACATAGGCTATCAGAAGCGCTACAGGGTTCTATTTACTTGATTGAAACGAAGACTAAGACTGCAGTAATATAAACTAGTTATGAACCTGAAAATTTGACTCCATACACTCAAATTGAGCTGAGACAATTTCGACTACAGAATATACACATGTACAAACACTTCTCTCTAGATTAGCTTTTTGGCGTCAGTGAAACTGCCATAATACAAGCTATATAATGAAAATGACTATTATACACAATTTTCATGGAAAAATAATGTCTTTGCTTTTGCCACTTTATTGCGCTATATAGTGAGATGTTGCGATTCTTCACAATATTCTACATTTTCCCGATTTATGTCGCTTTTATTTTTTACAGTGTATATGCAAAAGTTTAGTGTTACTGGGCCTACTTACGAGTCTTTCATTTAAAAAGGGTTTCAGCTTTTGCGAACAAAGTTCTGTATATCATGACATAGTTCCGTGAAGATACTCAGTGACATATAGATATAATTTTCATTATCCAAACTTTGAAGGGGATCCCTTCGCCAATCGGATTCAGTATTGGATTGTGAGTAGAATATACATCCCAGAGCGGTGAAATATTCAAATGCAAAACTTTTGGGGATTTTTCAATATAAAGATCCCGTCGGAGTTTTTCAGAATTGTTTTCCGAACTTGAGAATAAATTCATTGGGTATATATGCATTTCATGATCCTAATCATGAATATGATAGCACTTCGCACAAATTCCTCCCTACTGAAACGGCCTTAGTCAAAAGAGACGAATTTTCGATGAAGTGCGGCGGGTCCCGTCGATAAGGATCGCATCCTACATGAGTAAACGTGTAGATCCTGCACACTCATCTGGAAGATATAAAGTTTTGGGAAAATACGCCGTTTTACTCGTCTTCCGAGATTTAGAGGTCCAATAACGCGGAACGTTGATTCTTGCAGAACTGGTTGTCTGAAAACCAGCCCCAAAACCTGGACCCTGGATAGTGGTTTTGGGGTATTCTCAGTCAGCCGTTATGTAGACCATACGAAACTGAGTCCATATGAATGATTTTTAGTTCGGAAACAATGCAACAGCTGAAGCTACAGATTCGAGAAGTTCAAGAAGTACGAGCTCAGATCTTCCAGAAAACCTTTGCAATTTCTTTATTCAGTGCACTCTTTTACCCATAATCCAACTACAGTCAGCCAACCATGTATAAAAAGCATAGTTTCTCGTTTGTTTAAACTGTCCACCAATAGTCCTGGTCGCTCTTCCACCACCTCAGCCCACTGTTAGATATATAAATAATATATAATATCGTTTTTGTTAAAGACTTCGTAGTACCACTTTTATAGGACCAACTTTCATGTATGATTTGAGATAGGTTCTTTGGACTTATCACATCGAGTTGAAATTCAATCGAGCTAATTCTTTCATGATTCCGATTCCTCGCATTGTTTTACACACATCTAGACTATTTCGGGTAACACGAGATCTTTACCTGCGAGACTGGCTGTACCTTATCGAAAATCAACTCTCAACTATTAAATTTTCTCTGTAAGCCTGTTGTCCAGATGAGAGTTTTGTCGTCCAAATAAGACCTCGTCGGACTCTCGATGACGTCTGGAGCCATCGAACAAGTAGTTTTCACTTAAATACTGTCCGTCCTTACGTGGAATGGGGCTTTCTGCAGCAAACGTTGGCGCTGTTTCAGCAGATGAAAATTAAAAACGTTCGTCCCGGTTGTTGGAGCATATAGAAGGTTCTACATGATCCCATAGAATATGTATTGAAAGGAAATTTTAGAAGTAACTTGTGTAATTTTAAACTTTTAAAGTAACTTGAAAGCAATTTTTTAAGTCGAAATCTCTCAACCATTTAGGATCGGTGAGTCAAAATAAATTTTGTGTCTAAATAAATTATGTGAAAAGTAAAGTTCTAAGAATAAACATTGTTGAACAAAGAGCACCTGGTTTCATTCAGTTTTTCACGCACTATTCTGTAGTACAACACACTTCAAGGGCACCTTTACGTAATACTAGTATATGAAACGGATGATTTCAATACTTTTAAGCGCATTATTGTTTTTGTGAAAGTATATTTCACAATCAAACACTAAAGAATGTTGTTTTTTCATTAAGTAACAAATTTTCATTCTTTCTTTTTCATCGATTGTACAATAAACCATACTCGATTATTTTATTATATCATGCTTACAGTAACAGATTACAAGTTGAAAAAGAACCATGATGAGTAGTGTGACTCATTTTCTGACTTTATATCAAGATTTCGTCGATAATAAAAGTACACACACACTGAATAATAAGCCGGCTAAATCGATAGGCTGGTCTAAATACAAAGAGCGCTTTCAAAAATATTGAACATCTGCTAAAATTATATCGGAAACAGTAAAATTTGCACATACTTTGCATCGAATGAGATGTAGTCACGATCAGATTGTCTACAACGAAACGCAAGTATTTAGAGAATATGACTGCCGCTGGTGATCATGCAAAACTTACCTGTCACTTTTGATGTAGTAGCCGAAGTTGGGCAATTCTAGGTGAAAACAGTGAAATTAGCATTTCGCACGAGCAGGTTAGTAACAGCACTAGATTCGAGATAGCGAAGGTAATATATTTAGTATAATACACACAGAGCCATTGCGAGCGATGCGTGTGACACAACCATTCGGAAAATCGACGTTATTGCGATTTGGAACCCTAACTTAGACAGGTGTGGCAGACTATGGCAGATTGAAAGTTAGACTTTTTTAGTGGTTTTGGAACGTACACTGAGTGCTTTAATGGCTTAGCAGACTGTCCACATATGAAGCCCCTAAAGATTTACGAGAGTTCGTGTCAAGTTTTGTTATTTGAAGGACAGAAAAGTATTTTTAAAATGGTTATTGAACCCTGTCAAAGAGCTGACTGTTCTTATAGCATTTTGGATTTACCATAATGAATGTATAGGCGAAGTATTTTGGTTAAGTAATGAGGATAGTACTCGTGGACTTTTTCAAGTAAATTTACTTGTCAAGTACCTGACTAACCCAATGCAAGTAGCTAATCCGCTAAACATGCTATTCACGAAATAACGTACTTAACAAGTTCGTCACTTGCTAAGCCTTCACCAAGTAATCAAACACTTGCATCAAGTACATTCACTAGGGTAGGAGTCATTTTCAATAACCCTGCGCTCTCGTAAACTCTTTTTTCTCAGGATTCTTTAGTCTACCGGTTCTTTTAAGAGTAAATGATTTCAATTCTTCCTGTTGGACTTACAGATTGAGACAACTTGGAAAATTTCAAAAGTTTCATCTGTTTAAACCTATTTGGAACCTATTTGCGTAGAGAAAAACGCCACGAGATGAAACGTTTAGTTTACTCGTCGTTGAACTTTATGTCAAGAACATGAGTATTCGATCTTTTGTTTATAATTACCGCACATTGACTAGTTGTTAATATAGTGATCAGGGTTGATGGTGATGCACTTTGTCGTGTACTTGTGGGTGTTTGTGAAACTGAATTACTTGAACTTTGCCGAGTAGTTAAAGTAGTCTGAGATGTGCTTAAGGTGCTCGTAGGCATTGTCGTCGAAGATGAGGTCAACGGCTCTAAATAAACAACAAACGTTCGTTTCACTTTTTGAATAAAAGTCGATAGCTCTTTCATAGTAGTACCACAAGGCTCCCCTGTGATGTGGATTTGATCTATGGCGATGTTAAATATGCCTGTACCAACCGGACGTTCAAACACAAAATAAAACTAAAACAGTAGTAAAATGCTAATTCAGCGTTAAATAAGAATACCAGGAAAAATCCTGGATTATATCGGAAGAAATGGACTCTACCTAAAGGGTGTTTGTCAGAGTTTGCTAATTATTTCACATTTACAAATTCACTAGCTAATTATTCAAGGCAGAAAAATATATGCTAACAATATTTTGTGATTTATACCTGTAATTCAGTTGTTATTATCTCGAATGTATTTCTATATTCATGCCATTTATTTGCTGTCCATTCAGTAGCTAAGCCAATTGTTTCGTTGAATCCCCCAATCAGTGATTTACTCATTACTTTAATACTTGCATTACTATTCCCATTTGTGAAATAATAGAAAAATCCCAAGCAATGATATCCTTCTATGTCAATGTCTACTTCCAATAATTCATGCGATGTTATACCAGTACTATTGAATGTTTCAATACCATAAAATCCTGATGAAAACAAAATCTTCTGTCAAAATGCTTTTAGACTTTTGACAGATGCCAGCTCAGTCTACCTGGATCACAATCACCTGTCGTCCCATTCGTCGATGTAGGACAATAAGCCGGTGTACTCGCATTTGGTTGATAACAGAAATAAATATCAAATGTTGAAATATTAAATGGAAGTTGACAGAAACCATTTAGTGTTTCAATTGCTAAATCATAGTTTAAAAACAGATATTATTAAGTAATACGAATAGGAGAACTAACTAATAGATGTGACATCGGATAATGGGCGATCTGGTGGTAATGTGGTTAGTATTTGTGTAGTAACGACAGCTAAGTTACTAAGACAAGACTTTTCATCATCAAAATCACACCTGAATTGGGCTTTAATTTGGTATACACAAAAATAAAGTACGACTAAAACAGGAAAATGTTATTTAGATTACAGGTTAAAATGGGAACGCTGTTTTTACTTAAAACGAGTTTGGGGTACATAATCCTATAAATGTATTTGATTTTTAGTTAATATCAAAAAATCGAACAGCTCTTTGTCATAAAAGTACATAAAGTAATTTGTGCTATTTACGATAAGAATTTTATTGAATAATTTTATACTTAAATCTTTATGATACGACGGAAGTGGTTATCGTCCATGAAAACATGAAAATTACTCAACAATATATTGACTTTTCGAATCATACCTTGTTATTCAAACGTTTCATTCGATACTTTATTACAGAACACTGATAACTACTTACAAATTGCTATACGATGATCTTTAAGTAAATTGATTGTAGTAAAATTGAAATCGAAACTGTACTTTCAAACATGCCTTCATATTTTGCTTTGGCCTTAAGCACATTATTTTAGAACAAAAATTCTAGAAGATATCTAGTTGTCTTATATATTTTAACGTGCATTATTGCCAATTGACTCAAATGTGTGTGAATCTAAGTGAGTCGTTACCGTAGTGAATGTGCTTGATGCAGGTATTTATATACTTGATATGTATTTGCCTTTTACTTGGAAAAGTCTACAATTACTATCCTCATTACTTAATCGAAGTACTTGCAAAAGTACATTTACTAGGGTGGTCAATGACCCTGAATCTGCTATAAACAAGTTAATGTAGATTTTACTTATAAAAAGAAATTCGAACAAACAAACTTCTAATAAAAATACCCAATACGTTGAAATACCAAATGTTGATGAACCAAGCTATGAATCTAGTAGACAATTAAAATAGATAATTCATAAAAACAGTCCTAATTCTCATTTACGTGTAACTTATAGAACATCTAATACAATAACACGTAATTTTCCATCTAAAACTGTAGATTAGATTTCAGAGCCAGATTATGCAATACAGGGGGGATCGATCCCTCCTCCCCTATATGTGTCCTCGAACTATGTCAGTTTGAAGAGGACACCTGATTATACATATCCTTCAGTTTTTTCGATCAGCTGGTAACTATTCACAGAGTTATTAATTAATTTAATTTTAATTTTAATTAAAATCTCAATGGTATTGTAAAATAATTCATTCTATTTTATTGAAATGTCCGATCAACGTCGTGGCAGAGTTATTTTGTCAATAACCTTTGTTTGTGTATAATAAGCTTTATAGAGATTGAAAAGTTTTCCTACGACATAGACTTTTTAAATGAAGCATTGTAAAAAGAGTGTTTTTTCTACTTTTAAACATAAAAAGTAATTTTTGAAAACCTTGTCAGCGATTGCCCGATAACAAAGAAGTTTGGAGAAAAATTTTCGCTAGCAAAGTTGTAGCTGGTGCCATTCTGCATTGAATAAGCGAAAGGGGATTTCAAAACAAAATTTAGAACAGAAGTTAAATGAAACTTAAACAATTTTTAATTTTATAACTTTTTAATTAATAATCTTTTAAAGTTTTTATCGTTAGAAAAGAAAACTGTTCCGCTTATTTCGCGTAGAATTTCATAGGAAACAACTTTTGTGTCCAACAGCTTTTATGAGCTTTGCTTTGCGTAGTCAGAATTCGTGGCAAGATTTTGAGGCGCGTATCCTACAACAAGGGCTTCGGAAATCCCCAGCAGTTATTGTCATAATCAATAAATTTTAATTATAACATGGTGACCAGATAGCCCGAAGTGGTCTCTACAATTCTGCGCAAGGCCGACCTTTCCATATGTTGTGGTTACAGAATGACAGGCATTTAGTCAACGAAATGATAACGACTCAGGAAAATGACTGCCGCAACAAATAGAGAGGTCGGCTTGCGCAGAATTGTAGAGAACACTTGGTCTATCTAGCCACTATGTTACAATCAAAAATCAGAATCTGGCAACCTCATCGCTTTTCGTCACTCAAATGCACCTTCGAACACTCGAGATTTTTGGTACACCAATATGTGTCAAGGCCTTCTCTACAAAATGCTGAAACCCCGAACTCTCTACTTCTTTTAGTTCTCGAGTTATTGAAAAACATCCATGGTAGTTCTATACAGAAATCCATAGTAGAAACCCCGTTTGCCTAAAACCCTGTGAGTGTTGAAGTGTTCATAAATTCGAGCTTCGTTAATCGGTTAGCAACAGTTTGTAAAGCTCGCACCAATTATTTGCTTCTCATTTGTCGTGAACCCATCGTGAAAGTTATACTTGATAGAAAATTTCTTTTCGCTCGTCTGCGACCCACAATGGGCATTCAGCCGGACATTTGGGAAAAAAGGCGAAGTTCACTTTTTTCTCATTTGAATATCACATCATCTACTTCATTTTGTGGGCTATTTAATGGCAAAAAACACTTTTGTCCAAAGCCATTTTTCCACAGAGAAATGACCGATGGAAAATTCTCTGTGAAATATGCTAACGATTTAGGAAAAGTAAATTTTCTTCATAAAAATTTGGTTGTGAATGCAACCTAAGGGCGTATTCAGAATCAGCGGAGTCTGTTCTATCCAACACCATGCAAAACCTTCATCTAGTGCACTTATTTTAAAGAATAATAGAAACGTTTCAGGGAAAAACCGCATTTCCAAAGTGTATACTTGGTTCAAAGAGTTTCCCAAAGTTTCCCAATCTCACTGAACCTTGATCTTTGGTCAAAGTAAGCACTAATACCTCCTACACTTACAGTATTAGCGAAAAGTTGCGAAACTTTAACTGCTGCTCTGGCCAGATTTTCAAAGATCCCTCGATTTTTGAGGTAAAACTGCGCTTCCTGCATCTTAAAAACATGTTCTTTTGCATAAAATAAAACTCATCTGGTTTCGGTGGCTCGATTTTGAATTCTAGAAATTTTACAAGACCGAAAGACAAACAGACTTTTTTTTGAGATTCACACAAACAATTTCGTGCTGAAAATTTGAATTTCAAGATAAAATAACCTGAACGGCTCAAAACATGTTTCTTATAGGTTTTCGACGATCCTCTTTCCAGTGGCATCGTTTCTGAACATTGAGAAAGTTTTCTGAAGGGTTTTCCAGAGACCGGATCTCTGGAAAACTCCTTAAAAAACTTATTTCAAAACCCATCTCTCATGCCATTAGAAAGAGGATCGTGAAAAACCGATAAAAAAATGGTTCAGGAAATTTTAGTTCACTCATAAAGTCCGCCTGCTCTAGCAAAACATGCCCACTGTGTGACTGACAAGGGAACCACCCCAGGTGCCCAACTGCGATTTTCTTCATTCATATCTCGTTTTATAGAGCACATCGAGCTGGTAAAAAGCCTAAAAGGATTTTTGCGCATGGCTCTTGAAGTCTCGGTTTTCTGCAAAACCAGTTTTTAAGAAATTCTAAAAAATAACCAGAACCTTTCATAATGAGGCATAATTATAGCCCGCACATTTCTGATTAAAATGAGACGCCTCCTAGCTCTACACGACCTTTCTTTACAAAGTTACAGAATTTACAAGAACAGCCCTAAATGTTCATTGTCAGCTCAAAGCTGTAGAAGAAATTAATTTAGGGCTTTTCTTGTAAACTCTGTAACTTTGTAAAGAAAGGTCGTGTAGAGCTGGGAGACGTCTCATTTTAATCAGAAATGTGCGGGCTATAATTATGCCTTATTATAAAAGGTTCTGATTATTTTTTAGAATTTCTTAAAAACTGGTTTTGCAGAAAACCAAGAAAGAGCCATGCGCAATCCTTTTAGGCTTTTTACCAGCTCGATGTGCTCTATAAAACGAGGTATGAATGAAGAAAATCGGGGTTGGGCACCTGGGTCGGTTCCCTCGTGAGGCACAGTGGACATCCAGGCGGACATTTGCCAAAACGCCGACAATACACGTTTTCAAAATTTAAATAGTGTCAAATCACTTCGATAGATAGGCTATCTAATCCCCAAAAATGTTTGTTTTAAGCAGCGAATTTTCGGAAAAAATGTACTGTATACGTACTGTACAAATGTAAATGTATACGTAAAATGGACTAAAACAGAAGTGACTTCCATGGAAAAGTATTTGTTTATAACACTAGGCGAATGCACACTTGTAAAACGTATATATTCGGAACCTAGACTCTTTCAAATATCTACCAGTAAAAAAATCTCTTAGTTCAGAGCAACTATACCAGAAAAATAAGGTATTTTCCGAACCCAAACGATGTTTCCGGTCGCTTTCTTTAGCATAATCGGATCGCTAAAGTTAGTTAAGGTCCAGTTTCACTCAAAACTATACCAAAATGACCATCCACATGTCATGCATCTATGGTGGATGCGTTTTCTCTTCTGGACTTAGATACAGGTGTTCTGAAGAACCGCCGGTTTTTGTACTATTTTCCATTTTTCTCTTTTAAGAAATGTTTTATTAGAAAAATTAGGTGAAATTTGGAATCAGCGTGAAAAACTGCATCGAATGATGTATAATTTGTTAGTTTTACAAATAAAACACTTTTTGACGAAAATACACGCAAGGGTCCCTCAAAGGCATTTTTTATCGAATAAAGGTTTTTCGAATTCGACCTTTTTTACTGCTATTAATATCGGAAAAAATGCTCACTGCGTGAGGTGAGGGTGAAGAAGAATGAAGAAATCTCCTGTGTGGTGTTAACCGATACGAGTTTCGTGTAACAGATAGTGGTCGATTGCTATCTCGAGTACTTGTTTTCGTTATGTTAAAGAAGTGATTGAAATTGAGCATTGTTTGCTCCCGTATTCTGGCTGAATGATCGACCCATTGACAATTAATGGTAACGTAGGAGGAACGAAAGCTCTGCAAATATGCATACATACATTATTGAAATTTATAAACGGGTTACGATTCCATATGGTTATTAACCTTTATTCTAAAAAAATCTATTGAACTCTGTCGTTTACTAAAACAGAAGCAGAATGCTCTAATTGTAAAAGTGTTGCTCTGTTTCATAGCATGTGATATGTATGTCATTGTTATTCCTACACTTAAACGAAAACCGGAGTCATTGTTATAGAATATTTTAAACAAGACAATGGCAACGCTGCTGAATATTGGAAAAATATTCTTTGCATAACACAAATTAAATTTGACGGGCTAAAAGACAGCAATCATTCTGTTCTTTTCTTTGCTCTTACGGGTATTATTACTTCTTTTTTTTCAATTTCCTTTCCAGACAAAAATATTAATTTTAATTATTAATTTTGATAATGGTAGCATTTAAATAATCAATTAATAAATGTTTAGCTGAACCATAACAACTTCGACAACTCACCTTATCGAAGTTGTAAGTTCGATGAAGTGTGTTTATAGAAGCTGTAACTTCAATACGAAATATACATGTAGCCAAACCTGTTCGAATTTTTTATAATGCCTGAATATGATTTCTGTGTGATATTGAAAGCTTTGTCTAAACAAACAGACAATTGAGTGCTCCATGATAGGCCCGGCCAATAAATTATCGCCCGTGCGATAATTTATTATCTAATCGAACAGTTTAGAGAATTGTGGTTTCTACCAATGGATAGAGTACACGCCACTCAAGCAAAAAAAATGGAGCTAGAATCGGGCGATTGGAGCTAGATAACACGGTTTTTGACCCGGTTAAGCTAGATCCACCTTAAAAAGTTTAACCTAGGATCGGGCGGTTGGGGAGGTTATAAGCTAGGTTAACCGACCGATCGAGCTAGTTCAACCTGATCTAGCTCCAACCGCCCACTTAACCGACCGATTAAGCTAGTTTCTGGTATCAAAT
>CAJNOQ010008742.1:0-10897 GCA_905250885.1 Didymodactylos carnosus | reverse complement strand
GTTATTTTTTAGAGTTTCTGAAAAACTGTTTTTCCAGAAAACCAGGTCTTCAAGAGTCAAGGGGATGAATCCTTTTAGAGTTTTTATCTACACTATGAGTCCTACCTATGAGCAGAGTATGAGCTCACCCGGAGGGTATCAGTTGGTGAGGTTTCCTCGTGAGTCATTCTACTAATTACAGCCTCTTATCACTTGTTTTCCCAGAGTTATTCTTAAATTAGCGGTGAAAAGGTATGGTTTCGTACTGCCAAGATTCCGCCGCCATTTTTCGAGCTAGACATTTCGAATTGGTTTCGAAAAATAGAGAAATGCTTTTTCTATGTCCTGACGTTATTGGATTTTTCAATTTAAGTTTACTTTAGGAGGAATTTAAAAAGTTTCCAATAAGTTAGAGAGATTTGATTTACTTTTAAAAATCCAACGACGTCACCACGTACAAAAACCATTTCTCTATTTTCTGAAACCAGATTACTAGCTCGAAAAATGTTATGACTTATTACACACTTTTTTACTACATTGTTTTCCTTAAAGAAAATACCTTATCCTCAACTATATTTATTTGCACTTAATATTTAAGGTGCCGGCAATTCAAAAGATAAGCAAAATTCTTTTCTTGATCTTTTTTTATCATTAGATTGAGCTCATCCAGTTACCTAGAAAAAACTGAAATGTGGATTTCTGAAAGTCTTTTCTCACTTAAAAAATTTTAAAATACTGATTTTTAAAAAATGGGCACAATTCAGCCAAATTTTGAAAAAAAAAGCAAAAGTTCAGGGTTTATTGTCTTTTTAAAATTTTGATACTATTTTTTTCTGATTTTACATACAAAATTGAATATAAAAAGTAATTCAGATACTTTTAGAATCTGATTGGCCGACTGAAATCGCTGAAGACCGGGCAGAACGGCTGGAACGCCATCCGAACTTCTTGTAAGTCTTCTATCTAGTTTTTTTGAATAGCAGTTAGGCAAGTTTGTTTTTCTTTATTTAAGACGTCACACTTGTGGGGAAAAAGTTAGTATCGGTTCTGGAAAATATTGCTCCGTTGTTGAGAAAATTAATTTTCTTGAAACAGGTAGCAAAAAACAAGAAAATTCACTTGTATTTTGTAGTTTTCACTGTCAAATTTTCATTTTTTTTGCAGAACCAATGTCATATTTGGAATCAGCATCAAAAGCTGACTTGATTGATGTGTGTCTCAGGATTTTTGCGCAACTTTCAATTCTTTCGAACTTTTCCGCAAAAATTTCGGTCGAAACAAAATGCACCTAATGTATTTACTTTACTGTTGTCTTGTTCTGTTAATGGTTTATCTATTATTTTATAAAGAAACGTTTCTTCTGTAAAGATAAATACAACGTCGAATTATTTCATGTACTGGCTTATCTTTTACTTCTCTTAACCCTTTAGCTAAATATTTAGCTTCTACATATTGCCTAAGGTTTGAACCTTCTAGATCTATTCCATTTGCTGGTTGCTCAACCCATTTTGGATGATCATCTTTATCTTTTTTTTCTGATAAGTAAAGTAGGTATACACAAGGAGAAATTAGAGAATTTCTTTCTCAATGTCTATGCGTTATGATCTTATTAATGACTGCTTGTACAGAAGAAACTGAACAGTTTCTGTTTCGGCGTACAAATAGTTTTTCATACGATTCCAGTTAAAAACCAGAATTCATTCTAGGATTAATTAATTAATTAATTAATTCTTAGGAGAGATTATTATTTTCCTCATACGCATACTGAATACAGTACACGAAACAATTTAATTTCGATGAAACAATATCACAGAGTTTGCTGACACAAAGAAAAAGATTAAAATACATATTTGTTTTATTCTCAAAATTTTGTCTTTGGAAATGTAACAGCGCATAGTAAATACGAATGATTCATATTACCGAAATATAGTTTAAGTGTTGTTTGCGTATATGTGCATAGATTACTTTCTTTTGATAAATCTTCTTTTTCTTACCAAACGTGCTACTTTTTTTCATTTTTCTTTCTTTCGTTAAAAAAATCCATTTTCTGTTCCATTCCATGTTCTGATGAGTCAACGAAAAAATGGATATTTTTGACTTTTGACGCATCTCAGTGAGTTGATGAAATATCGTTGCGAAATTTTCTGTGATAGTGAGCCAAAATGGAAGTAAGAGAATACAAAACATTTTTAGAAATCGGTTCATAGGAACGGAATGAGTGTAAAAAAATGTAATTGTACAGACAAGTTACGAAGCCCACCAAGTTACATCGAAAAAGTCAATTTCATAATTTTAGTCCACATTTTTTGATACGAAAAATTTAAAATACTGGTTTTTTTTAAGTGATTGAAAGTAAACAAAATTTTCAATAAAACTCAAAATTCGACTTGTTTGTCTTCTTTTAAAATTTTAACACCGATTTTTTTCTTATTCTGCATCCAAATTCGACTCTTAGAAATTTTCTTTTTAGAATTTTGGAACTTGAAATGGGCTCAAAATCTATCGGACATGAGACGCATAGTAAAAGTTCTCCCCACCACTCTTGCAAATCTATCTAGTCCCAGGATTTTGGAGGGCAAAAACAAAATTGGGCCTGTATTTTGCCATTTTCTGGATCAAATCCCAACTTTTTGACTTTTGATTTTGAGCCCGTTTCAAGTTCCAAAATTCTAAAAAGAAAATTTCTAAGAGTCGAATTTGGATGCAGAATAAGAAGAAAAATCGGTGTTTAAATTTTAAGAGAAGACAAACAAGTCGAATTTTGAGTTTTATTGAAAATTTTGTTTACTTTCACTCATTTTAAAAAACAGTATTTTAAATTTTTAAATTTAAATCAATATTTTAGAACCCCAGACTTGCCCACCTCTGAATCTCAGTATGACAAGGGAAATGGAAGGACTTTTAGACTTTATTTTAGATTTCTTCATAGATTTTTATCACTAGATGCGCCAATCTTTAACACTTTGCAATTGAGGGTCCTATACAGCAAATTCCAGCCATGTTGTCTCTGTTTCCTTCGCTGTTCTTTCTATTTACTTTGTATTGTTTTCATCATTGTTTTATTAATTTTCAGAAGTTCAATATAGGATGTTTTATCGTTGTCAAAATCAATTGTCGTATAACACTTCTTCACAAGATTGCGTGTTGTTGTTGACCAACTTTCGGGATCAAAGCATATCTTTATTTCTTCTGCTGTCAATGGGAGTAGTTGTGAACACTATTGAACATAAAGCGTCTCTTTAATTTCAAAGACCTCTGTTTTTAAAGTAGCTTACCCCTGCAACTGGTCCCGTACTTTGTTCTTCAGTAAATTTAATATGCTTAAGAACGGTTTTGAAGTATTGACGAACGGCTTCTGGTGCTACAGCTAGTAACGAAGAGAAACAGTATATAAAAAGACACTCTTTCCACAGCATTTTCATCTGTGTAACGAATGATCTTTAATCCTTTAAGTCCCCAAGGCTTCAACGCTTGATTTTGGGTCAACCGCTTATGAAAATGGAACATTTGAGACCTCGATATGACTTTCTCATGCTTGAACAAAATTACTTTTCATTTTTAAAAAAGTTACGCTTTTATAATTTAAATTTACAATAAAAATTCGAGGAAAATTATTTTTTCGAAGTTCTCGTTAGAAACCAAAGACCAAAGGTATCTAAATTTAGACCATTATGTTTGATGAAGTTGAGACAGAAAATAAGTTGAGATGGTGAAGAAAATCAAGAATGATTAAGAAACGGAGACCAAAGTCCCAGCAAAATATACCCTTTCGTTTTGTGCCATCAGTAGCCTACAGTTTCCAACAATAATTTATTTAGCTGACATAATTTGAAAGAGCACATCTCCCTACATATTTCTGAAAAGTCATTGAACAAACAGCCTTTTCTAAAGTACCTGAAAAAAGTAAATTAAAAAAAGTGAATTTTTTCTAAATCTTCTTCATTTTAAAAGTTGAATATCTCAGCTAGCATACAACATAAACAAATTTTTTTTATTATGCGATAGCCAATTCAATTCTCTACAACCGATATAAGATCAGTATTTCCCAACAATGCTTCCTTAGTTTGTTATAATGATAATGGCAATGTCCATTCAAATGGACATTGGGCTTTAAAGGGTTAAGATTATGTTCAGATAGATCAGCGAACATTTTAGCAGAATAGCTGCATCTCTATATGCCGGGGTTTAGTTTAATTATATAATTTCAGAGAACTTCATGCTACCAGGAAAGCAAAATATATAGAAGTCGTGCAATTTTTAATTTCAAGCAATCTCGGGGTTACTCATATAAAAAAAAATAGAGAAAGTGACAGTAAGTCGATAATCATTTTAAACTTGTATCACAAATTGAAATTATAAGAAAAGACGAGAATGTTAAAGAACTAGGTATTAGATAGATGTATAATTTCTGAAAAGCTGCTACACTCTGTAATCTACAAATTTTACTTCAAACAACATGACTATGTTGTCTGAGAGAAATTAGATAGAGCGACCTATGTAATCGATGATTTTGTAATTCGGTTATTTCAAGACGTATCATATCATTTTCTAAACGAAGTTTATCATTGATATCTTTTAATGATAGCACATTATTGCATTCTATTTGGAGTTTAACATTGGCGTCCATTAAACTTTGCAATTCAACCGTTAAATCATCGATTGCCTGATTATTCGATGTTTTATCGCTTCCGTTGTTAATTAAATTATCATCGCTCGCATTATGTAAGATAGTTGTGTTTGCTTGAGTAGAAATCTTTGAATCGCCAATTATTAATGTCGATAATAATTTATCGCCTACTAAAACTAAATTATTAAAAAAACGGAACAAATTACGGTTTGTAGAAGTAGACTAAATGCTACCGTCGATTTGCATGTTGCTATCGCAATCATTATCGACGTCGACATCATCAACAATAGTACTACTTGATGGCGTAGGAAGATTATCATTCATATTGACACACATATCCAATGTAACTTTATTTATTTCTGAAAATAGAAAGTTTTATACATAAACTACGCGTTTAAAAACATACTTTTTCTGGCTGATTGCAGTATTTGTCGTTGTGGTTTTGTTGGTCCTTTTCTTGATTTTGGTGGTAATTTTTGTTGTTTGCTTATAGGAATTGATGCGTTCTGAATTATTTTTTTCTTCGAAACATCATCTGGTTTTTTCGGTGCTGTTTTCTTCCTATTGATTATTGGTATTATCTTGGATAGAAAATATAATCTAGAAGATGTGAAAAGCAGTTCAGGTACAAGTAGATAATAATGCAACTGAAACGTCGATCATATAGCAGAGTATTTTTATTAAGCAATTATTTAAAGTCTTATTGACGATACTGACATTCAGTATAATATTTACTTTGCTTGGTGTGACTTTTTTAATCTAAAAATACAACGTCACGTAAAACTTGAAAGTTTCCGTAGAAAACTATTACTTTGTCAAAGTTCAGCGTCAGTTCTGCTCTTAAATGTCCTGTCAGATTTTTCTGTTATAAAGAAATTAATTTTTTTCGTTCCCCATGGATCTTTTTCATAGAGTATACTACGAGAGACAGATGCGACTATCACTTGTATTTCACCTCCTGTAAAATTTCGTCAGGTTTCAAAACAGTTTCATTAAGTCATTTCGAAAATACGTAATTTAAATTTATCTGTTGTTCTCTTTCATGCAATTTGCACGAGTAACATAATTACTAATATTTTATTTCACAAGAAACAGTCTCCATAAACCTAAAAAGACGATAATATAGAAATATTAACGTTAAAATTAAAGATGATCTCTCTCTTTCTTTTTAGTTATAATTCTTGTTCAAATCGTGTTTAACAAAAAAATAATCCAATAAGAGGCTATAACAAAAACCAAAAGACCTTGTTTCTACTATATTCAATTTTTTCAACTATGTTCAATTGGTAAAACAAGCGACAATACATGTTTTCAGTAAACGTTCGTTGCATACGTCACTCGACCTTGTGTCAGCGTATGTTTACAATGAAAAATCATACTTTAAGTACAATTCAATGTATAATCTGCAGAAAAATGGACAAATCTGGCTAGATGAACATACGAAGTATATAAATAGAGTAGAAGTTACTGTGAATTTTTATTATGGAAACTCTTTATCGTTTTTTGATAGTATTTTGAATGGATATGATCGAGTGGAAATATTGACCCTAACATGTGATAATATTACTCAATGAACATATGAAAATGTATTTTAGATTGAACGTTCCAAACATTCATCATTTATCATTATCATTCAGACTTGACTATATAAGCGACTGTGATACCAACGATGGTGGCACCTTAACTTGTCAAATTTTGTCCTGTATGGTTAGAATTAATAGATTATTTCTCAATTTTGATGGTTTTGGAGAAAGTAGTTTTATTATATTATTTTTTTGATGGTTATGTTGTTCGGTCCGTACTTCAAAGGTACTGTGTTCGAACCGCAGCGCCGGTAAGTCATATAATAACCTTGCGCACGTTGCTTATATTCATGTACCTTGGATCACCCATCCGACACCATACTTACTACAGTATGATGTACAATACAGCTCCTCGAGTGGCTGGGAGAAAATGCCATTCTGCAGCACTCCACCATCAGTAACGCAATGTGGGATATTCTTCCGTCTTCCTATTTGTTGCATATGTACTCTAGCATTCCAATGACTCAAAAATTTGGTCACTGAAAACTTGCCTCTACCTGACATTATCCCGAACTAACCCAACTTTTAGACCACGAAAAGGTCCTCGAGCATGGAATGAATTTTATTCATATTTATATATATATATATGATCTCTACAGTTGATTACAGTACTTTGTAGTTAAACGAACAGAAACAGAAATAACTGTATAATTATCATTTTGTTATTCAATCAGTTCACGTATACGATTAACGATTATATCCGAATCCTGTTCCATAGGTGTTGCCAAATCCATCGCTAAAATCATTATCCCTTTGCCAATTACTGTTATTGGCGTCAAAATTTCGGTTATCTCCATACTGATCATTGTAATTGTAATTATCGTTCTGTTGTTGTTGTTGTTGTTGTTGTTGTTGATAGCCACTATTATCATCATAATAATTATTTTGACTATATCCATCCCTATCATAATCATTATCGTCGCTTCGTTTGCAACGTTGTTGGCGCCATCCACCATCGTTAATACCAAAACGATTATCTGACGTCTGATTATTATAATTGTCAGAATATCCATACGGCTGATTATTGTTGTCATCATCGTCTTCTAAATGTTCAATCGTTCTTCCATTATTATCTTCATCATAAATGTTATCGTTATCGTTCCAATTATTAGCTTGACTGTAATCAATCGAATCTTCGTTATCCCAATGATCAGAACCAAAATCATTATTCGATATTTTTCTAATTGTCCATGAATCAAAACACAGTTCGCTATTAGTTAAATAATCATATGGAATATAGCAATATCCACGATCTCCCTAAATAAACTTAAAAATTCAGTGGTTCAATGAATATTAGACCAAGAAAGGCTTACCCAACCATCACCCCAAGAATTGCGTACTATAAAAGATTGTGATGTGTCACTAAACCCAACAGCCAATAATGCATGACTGTAATTAAATTTAAAAAAACTAAGCTTTTTTTCTCTGATAAAATAAGTAATTGAACATACCTTCCATGTGATTGACGACTTCTTTCCGATGAACTTGGCATTGGCACAACACCCGAGTGAGCTGCTTTGTCAAATGATTCAAACAATTTTAAACCAAACGCAAATGGAAATCCTTGAGCAAGACATGATTTCATTTCGTACAGATCAATTTTAATTTGTAAAGCTTCGTCAATAATAAATCGTTTTGCTTCTTGATAAGCATGAGGAAATGGTTTTACATTAACTTTTGCTATATCGTATGGCCATAAGGGTTCTGGACAAGCACCATATTCTTCCAGTGCTTCAATAGCCACTGTCATGCTGCATCCAGAATCTGTGATTTGACTATCAGAGCCATCGTTTTCTTTCATACGACCATTATAATACATAAACAAGCGACTTACATCTTTATCTTGACCTGTATGCTTTTTAATAAGATACTCATAAGCACCTTAAAGAAGAAAATAAACAATATTTTGTTATAAGTACATATATTTTGCTTTACCAGCAAGACAATTTGCTGAACTAGAAAAATAAAAATTCTAAGGTGATTAACTTGAAAATATCACTCCACGGTTTTTCTTACCAACTTCCAATTTGTGATTGATCTTCAACAGGAGTTAATTCGGATCTTAAATCAGCTTTTGACGGTAATTCATCTGGGCTATATTTAAGAATGTGACTAAATTTTTTTCGAAGATTATGTTTCGCAGGTAGTCGATTTGATGGTTTTAGTCCATTCAGACGAAATCGACGATCTTTCATACGATTTATAAGAAATGTTTTTAACGTCATTAGTGGTCACCACAAGAGAAGATCGAAGTTTGAAGCTAAAGGCAAAAAGAGCGCTCAATTATGCGCAGAGACCAAAAAGTACTGGAGCACTTGAGTTTTCAAAAAGGATTTTCTCTACTGTACTTGCCATAAAAATCGATATGTTCAAAAGTGTTCTGATATTAATCCGTACAGAATAAATGTTTTATGAGAAACGTTGATTTTGACATATTGATCGTTATGTTGATATACGTACACGTATATAACGCTTCTTTTACTAGCTCAAATATTCTTGACTCTTGAAAGCAAAAGTATGGGCAGTAATCTTATGTATATATTTCCAAATTTAACTAGATTGGTTATGAAATATTTAAGGCCAATGTTATTTGATCCTCATAGAAGGGGTATGGAGATTGTTAGAAAACTTTTCTGAAAACGTTGAAAAACTGAGTTATCAAAAAAATTTATTTTCAAATAAAAAACAAATCCAAAGATACATTCAATAGCATCGGGAAATAGAACAAACATTTCTGATCAACATGAGATATCTGCCAGCTCTGAACGATGTTCTAACCAGAGTTATAAGAGTTTTGCTGGAAGCTCCAAACCATACAGTTGATACGGGCGCCACTGCACCTCGAAAGCGACTTTCACCTTAACACCATTTCGTAGCTGAAAGGTTTCTCGGTAACGAAACATTGCAGAGAGCTTGGGAAGGTCCTAAACTGAAGTTGACACATGTGATCAGACGGTAATAGAGACTGATTTTGATATTCGATCTAGATTTGTGGTTAGAAAAATATCTTTAATGCTAATCTCGCAGTTCGACAGAAGCACTTTTCGACAGCGTGTTTCGACAGTGTCGAATTTCGAGGGAAAAATCTGTCTAATTTTTAGTCTGTCGATAAGTTTTCGCTGGAAATTCGACAGTGTCGAGAGACTGTCGAATTTCCATTGAAATAGGACAACGGATGGTTTCTGCTAAACCTGACCGCAAGAAAACCAGGTCCTTGGGTTTTGGTTAGACAACTTTTCAAACCAGATAGCCTGATAGAGCATAGAATTGTGAGACAGATAAGATATCTCTTGGCGGTCTTTAATGCTTTTCACCGGATTTTTTTTGGTTGGTTCTAGGGGTGGCACATTTTCTTTACTGATGCGTTACTTTACTGAGTAAAGCAACGCTTTCAAATATCACCGTATGAGTGACGAACAACCGAAAATGTATTGTTTTATCACCTTCCGGACACAATGCGACTAAAGCGTTACTATATTATGCGTTACTCGTTACCAGTAACGCAACAACGCTTGCGTTACTCGTTACTAGTAACGCAATAACGCATGCGTTACTGCGTTACCTGTAAAGAAACGGTAAAGCGCCACCCCTAGTTGGTTCCACGATCTTTATAACGATTCATATATTCACTGCAGTTGCGTGAAAAACCATTAAAGACCGCCGAGAGATATCTTATCTGTCTCAGAATTCTATGCTCTATCAGGCTATATGGTTTGGAAACTTTTTTGACCAAAACCCAAGGACCTGGTTTTCTAGCGGTCAGGTTTAGCAGAAACTCTATTATCAACTTTTCCGATGAAACGGCGATACGCACCTCATCTGATAGAAAAATCTTCGGGCTATACAAAACAGTATTCAGATCGGTTCCAACCTTTACTAAAATATCAAAAACAAAGGAGTTCTTGTGATTATGAGACGCTGTACTGCATATATAACACCCAAACGCTTCTTTTTCATATCTTCCCACCTGTCTGAATATTCTGACCAGTTGACTGTGTAGAGAATTTCAAGGGCTATCCAATGGTATGTTTTCGAAAAATACATAATTTCTCATTATGGCAGAAAAATAACTAAAGAAGTGTTTAAAGCGTAAGAGCTTCTTGTCAAGCATTTGTCCAATACATCTATGAAGGCAAACTTTCGAAGTAATGTGTTACAGCTCATTGTATAGCCCTTTCAATTCTGCATCTTTCTATGTATAAATCATTCCGGGTCTGAGTGTGCTGACAAAAGTAGAATCAGTTTTTGTCGGGGACTACCTGTCAAGTATATGTCCAATACATTTATGAAGACATTAGTTTGAAAAGGTGTGCTACATATCATTTTAAAGCCCGTTTAATTACGCATGTTTTCGCGTATAAGATTGTATTAAGAACGTCTGGGTTTCAGAGAAAAATGAATAAATACGGTCGAACAGACTTTCTAGACCGTTGCTCAGAAATGATTAAAAGTTTTAGCATATGGTAGCCTACAATCAACTTTTAAGGCGCAGAAAAATTACAAATTAAATAACGAACAGTTTCTGATCAGTTCCAGCCGTTATCTTCGCAAAAATATATACGGCGGTTTTCTTGTAGAAACTAGGGGTGGCGCTTTACCGTTTCTTTACAGGTAACGCAGTAACGCATGCGTTACTCGTTACCAGTAACTACTAACGAGATGCGTTTATTTTTCATAGCTTTTGTAACGAGTAACGCAGCGTTATTTG
>CAJNOQ010008741.1:0-10901 GCA_905250885.1 Didymodactylos carnosus | reverse complement strand
AAAAACCAGTTTATTATTTAATCAAGCATTTATTACGTCCGTATCATTTCCATTCTCTTTCAACCCTTTGTGCTTTATTTCATCTACTGTACTTCTCTTAGTACGCAAAAAAATCAAAAAATCAAAAAAAACCAATTTTCATTAAATTGGGTAAGTTTTTCCTTTTTCTCTTTAAACTTTTCCGCTTTAATTTCTTCTCCTTCGATTTATCATTATTTGTCAAACACCCTCACCCTCACATTTTAGAATTATTCATTTTGTTCTTCTCTCGTGTTCTTTCCTTCCCATACGTAAAACTTAACCTGGAAATTTATGGTAAAGTTATCGGTTCTACACCCACTCTCACTCTCCCCAGCAAATATGAAATATTTGTTGCTTAAATTCACAGATTCTTGAAATTCCTGAAATTAGAAGATTAAATTTAAATTAAAGCAAATATTTGATATCTCAAGTTAATGGTTGCTTATTTACTGTAGAATCGATAACTTCACCATAAATTTGCAGGTTAAGTTTTACGCAATGAAGAAAGACCACAGGTGAAGAACAAACTCACTCTAGAATATTTGTCTACAGTTATGACAGTTACAGTACTTCGAAGATATCTCAGTCATTTTTCAAGCGAGAAGTTTCGGATTGATTTCAAAAAATAGATAAATGTTTTTTCTATGTCGTGATGTCGTTGGATTTTTCAATTTAACTTTTAGTTTAGAAGAAACTTAAAAAGTTTCTGAAAAGTTAGAGAAATTTTATTGACTTTTCGGAAATCGTTTAAATTTCTCCTGTACCAAAGTTAAATTGAAAAATCCAACGACGTCACGACATAGAAAAAACATTTATCTATTTTTTGAAACCAACTCGAAATTTCTAGCTCGATAAATGACGGCGGAAGCTTGAAAGTACAAGACCATACTTTTTCATCACTAATTTAAGGATAACTCTGGGAAAACAAGTGATAAGAGGCTTAAATTACTAGAATCACTAAGTTACCTCAAGGTACACATTGTCTGAGATTTTCATCAAGACGGAATGTACCTGGACAAAATGGATTTAGGCGTTTATGAAAAGTTGAACTTTTTCGTTAGTTAATTGCCAGTTAAGGTTCTAATTTAATTTTTCTTTTAGCTTTAATCGACAAAAATACTTTCAAAAACAACAATATTCATATTTTCTATAGAAAACGATGAAAATGCACTATTTTCAGAGATATATAAATTCATAAATTTTACATATCTCAAACGCGTATGAACGTGTCTAGACTGAAACATCTGGACGCATTCAAACGCAAATATTCATGCGGGAATGACACCGTTAGAATCTGTTGAAATTCGTTTTTGTTCTGTTGTTGGATAAACGATTGTGCGTCTGTTTCGAATTCACATCTTGTTGTGAATGGCTATAGCAGGTGCATGGATATCTATTTGTGGTGAAAAAAGGGTGTTTTGTGGCAATGTAATTGCTGCGTTAGTATAGTTGAGTTCATATTAATTCAGTTATAAACGTAGTTTGCCCCTTCTGACAATGTTTTCCGTGTTTTCAGGCAAAACTTACGTAGCTATTTGTGATTACAATGCACGTACAGACGTAGAGCTGACGTTTCGAGTAGGAGAAATACTTATTGTGTTCGATGACAGGTACGGCATTGAATTAGTACGTTTTCTTTTTGAGTTTCTATGTGTTTATTTTCATGTTTAGCCAAGAAGATCGTTGGCCGGCAAAATATTGCCAAACGGGTTTGAAAGGTTATATTCCAGCTGTTTGTGTAGCGCCGTACGGTGGATTAGATGTCAATGTGTAAGTCCTTGTCTTTGACTTCTTTTTCTTTTCTCAGCAGTTGTTTCTTCTTTGTGTTTAGTTGGTTTCACAATAATGTGATTAGACGAGAAGCCGAACGACTATTGTTAAATCCAATTAATCCACGAGGATGTTTTCTAGTTAGAAATTCAGAAAAAATGTATGCACACACAGGTATGTACACACATTTTGTTTGTTCTCGTCTCCTGAAAGTCTTTGAGTTGATTATTTAAATTTAAACACCCATGCGGATGAAAAGGTACCAACAGACATACTATCATTTTCAATTAATAACTTTCTTGTTTGTTATTTGCAATTATATTTGTACAAGTTTATTTTCGTTTCATTCAAGGCCCTTATTCATTGAGCGTCCGTGATTTAGATGATCAACGTGATGCGCATGTGAAACACTATAACATACGTTCATTAGACGCAAAACAGGCTATTATATAGCAGCAAGAAGAATATTTAAAACATTAGAAGAATTAGTCAAACATTACAGTGGTATGTTACGACAGTTTTTGTTTATTTATATCGATACTAATTTACCAATCGAATTAACTTAAGAAAGCTTGGTAATATACTAAATATACTCTTCAAGGGATGAAAGAGTCTTCTCATTACTTTGTTCGCCTTTCTTTTCTCATAAACAGGGATGAACTAACACAAACTACTGTGTTCTTTTCTTGATGTACGAAAGTCTTAGTAATAGTCTTCTTTGTGATTCAGATTAATTGTATTATTTTTTTCAGAAAATGTCGATGGTCTATGTTGTCAGTTAACTGTTGCTTGTCCTCGACCAACACTGACTACATGTACAATATCAAAGGATATTTGGGAAGTACCAAGAAATAGTTTACAATTTATTAGAAAATTAGGGCAAGGAGATTTTGGAGAAGTATGGGAAGGTAAGTGTGCTACATTAGAGTTTAATTCGCACTGTATTCATTCATAATAAACAAAGATTCACTAGAAAAGCATGTTTGAAATGAATATTTGTGTGGTATTCTATCGAAAAATGGTTCTATCGAAAAATTAATTTTTAATTTTTATATAATATTTGTTTACTTTTTACCTATTTATAGGTAAATGGAATCGAACGATTGATGTAGCTATAAAAACGATAAAAGAAGGTACAGTGTCTAGGCAAACATTCGTTGACGAAGCAGTTATAATAAAAAAATTACGCCACGATAAATTAGTTCAGTTGTATGCAGTATGCACCGAGCCCGATGATCAACCCATTTATATAGTCACAGAATTTATGTCAAATGGAAATTTACTCGATTATTTACGTGATAGCAACGGTTGGCGAATGTTTTATTTTTCATTTTATGCTGACTTAAAAATGACTGACCTTCTTTCTATTGTTTAGCTCGTGATTTACCACTACGGACTTTAGTTGACATGGCGGCACAGGTACGAGATGGTTACTATAGAAGAAAATATATAACACTTGTGTTTTGTTTTACTTTTCAGATTGCTGCTGGAATGGCATATCTTGAACATGAACACTATGTAAATAGATGATGTTTGTGTCTTTTTTTTCTAAATTTAAACGGTCTTTTTTTTAAGATTCATCGTGATCTAGCAGCGAGAAATGTATTAGTGGGAGATAATAACGTGTGCAAAATTGCTAATTTTAGACTAGCCAAAATCATCAACGAAGATTCATATGTGGCTGGAGCAGGTGCTAAATTTTGTACGAAATGGACAGCGGTAGTATTTATTTATATTTTTAACTTTAAAAAGTTTATACGATTAATATTATTTGACGTATCACATCATATTTGAATATTTTTAGCCTGAAGCAGCTATCTATGGAAAATTCACTGTTAAAAGTGATGTATGGTCATATGGAATTTTGCTTTATGAACTAGTTACACGTGGACAAGTACCATACCCAGGTAACACTGAGCCTTTGTTTTTCTAAATATTAATGTCAATTGATTAGTTTCTTTTCATCTGTTTCGATCTCTTGTGCAACTCTTGCAGGTATGGCAAATCGTGAAGTTTTAGATCAAATTCAACGTGGTTACCGTATGCCACGTAGTGAATCTTGCCCCGAGAAAATTTATGAATATATGCTACGATGCTGGCATTCAAATGCCGATAATCGACCTACCTTTGAACATTTATACGTGTTTTTTGATGATTTTACAGCGTCATCTGGTCCTCAACATAGTGCATAAAAATTGATCGTTGTTTTAGTACTTTTTTATTGAGTTTTCTTTCCACGGCCTATTCTTTTACTTGGGTGATAACAATTTTGCCAGAGCCGTTTCTTAGATAAGTGTGATCGTGAGCTGAAGTTCTTTTTATGTATGATAACTATGTTTCATTGCACAAATGAATGTAATTTGTTTTTTTTTTTGTACATTTTATTTTATACGCTTAAATTTTATGACTCAGGTGTACAGTGCACGTTAGTTTTGATATAATTTTGATATATAATCCTTTTCTTTTGCTCACTCTTTTTTTTAAAATATTTTCAGAGAGCAGTGCCATAATCATCAATCGTGAACGCATGAGAGAGCAATATTCTGTCTCCGCTTACTATCAAAATTTAGTTGTTAGAAGCTTTGAAAGCGAAAGTCAGATTTTTTTATTTATTGTGCTGAAATTCCTCTCGAGTTATCTTTTAACCACTGTGGTACTTCCCACTTACTGAATAATGCATGATAGTATCATAATCTAATTGTGTCATGATCAACTATTGCTAAGAAATTCTGCCAGGATATGATCACATTTATCTGGTAAAACTATTCAAGAAATAAAGGAAAGAATTTGCTAACTAGCGTGGAGTTTGATAATAATAGTTTTAATTTTAATGCATACATCTGATATTCAATGAATATTTTGTCTCATTTTTAAAACGAACTTTCTCTACTTTCTAAATGGAGAGATAGAGAGATGATTAATGATTTGTGATAGATATATACAATACCGAGGTAATTTTTCATGTCAAATATTTGTTAAATTCATGACGGTTTTCCTTTGATCAAACTAATAGTTGTTCATTTTTATTCTATATTTGTTTTAGGAACAGGAGTGGCACTTTCCGTTTATCGTTACTGTAATGGGTCACTCACCCGAATCTCGTATGATTCGTAAAACTTTACTAATTGTTCTAGCAATTACACTTTTTCCGGTTCCTGCTCGCCCAAATAGAAGTAGGTTTTTCGAATGCTTTAATAGACCAGTTTTAGCAACAAAACCTGATGCGTATAAAGGTGATAACAAGCCATTTCCAAATATTAATTCAAATACATGATCGTATCCACCCACTACCTCATTCATCTTAAATTTTTGATTAATGATATGAAGATAATTGTTTTGTTGTATGTATAGTTCATTATAATATGTATAATATAATTTGAGCCGATGTTTTCGTCGCTAACCCGAAAGTAAACCAATCATCTTTGATGGAATTAATTTTCCAATACTTGAAATAAATATGTTCCATAACGATCCACGAATGTTCCATCTCTTTTGTCCAATATATTGACATTCTTTGACTTTTTTACGTTTCTTATAAAACTAAGTATATTTAATATAATTGAAAAACATTTTTGTAAAATTATTTTACACAAAAAGCGAGCTTTCGATACTTCACAGTATCATCATCAAGCTAATATGACTGTGAATTTAGAAGAGAAATGCATATATATACTAGTTGAAACAGGGGAGAACGAAAATACTAGAAAAACTTACACATAGAAAAAAATGTAGTATAGAATCGAGTGACGGTTACATTTTTCTATTCTGGACTGTTAGCAGTCCAGAATAGAAAAATGTAACCGTCACTCGATTCTATATTACATTTTTTTCTTTTGTCCATATCAGCTAAGTTATTATTGTCCGATGTAAAAAGCTAAAGAATTAATTGCAGTGAAACTTAGACATCACTTTCTTTTACCATTGTATTAAAAGTGGGGAGCATGCGTCTGATATACTTCTCTCATTTTCTAGCCTATGACCGATTCTACATTTCATAAATACCATCATACCCATGTCAAATTTTTTTCACGATTTCTGCAGAAATGTGTGTTTTTTGGCACTTTTTGAGCAGCACCAGAAAACGCATGATTCTTATATGCGTTTTCTTGCGCTGTATTTTTACCCTGCAAAAATAAATAAGCAAGAAAACGATACTGTTGTGTCTTTTTTTTCAGAATCTTTTTTTTGCGTTATACTGCGTGTGTTTTTTCAATAAAATTTTCGCAAAAATGTTTTTGGTTTAACAATGCAAAAAAAACGATGAGTCATCGTAACTAGTGTATAATTCGAAAAAGCGGAATATTGCAGCGGTATATTGATACAACCGGTCCTTTTCCACTGAAAATTTACTTAGAGATTTCTCTAAGTGACCCCTCCTAGCTTCGAGGAGAGCGGTGAGGGTGACTGTGGGGCTGGTCCGCGAGTCGAGGATTGCCTATGGGTGAGTTCGATGGATCCGCCCGTGATACTGTTTGCAGAACACCGCATGAAACTTTACGGTAACTACACGAGTAATATTTTATGCATGAAAAACGATGATATTTTCTTGCGTTTTATCGCAAAAATTTTTGTTTCTGCAAAAAAGCGCAGAAGAAAATTCATGCGTGTGATGTTACGTGAGACACGAAAATTTTACTACAGGTTGTTGCAAAACAACGGACCTGAAGTTTTGCAGTTTTCTGCAAAAAACCTTTCGAAATTTTGACATGCGTGTCTTTTTAAGTTAGTGTTTCTGAAGAATGTGTTATATTGATTCATAAGTGTTTTAATATTTTCTTCAACGTGAATGTATTAGATTAAAAGTGAAAATCTCTCCTACAGCCCGATAACGGATACTACAGAACAGTGTATTCATCACCATTTGAGATGAAGCGCTGTCTATTTACTCTGACACTTTCTTTTCTGTTCAGTTTGATCTTACAGCTCTGCGATGACATGGATAAATTCGAATGTTGACCTCAATTAGAGCTGTACATTTTTTTGTTTTACATGAAATATTATGTGTAAAATACATGACAATAAACGTATTTCGGTTTGTCATCAACAACAACAATTAAGATTATGTGATGTTGTACTCAAGTAACCACCTCATTTTGAAATAAAATTTTATGCGCCTGTTATCGAATAAAATATATCAAGCTGATATATTTCGAAAAATTGAAAACTACATATTCGTGATCAGTTCAAAAAACTCTATCGAATTGTGTATCATAAGTCAAAAAAAAATTTTGCTTCTTTTTTCCTGCGTCTTATGTTGAAAAATCATATTTTAATTGCTTATTCTCAATTTCGATATCAACTTTTAAAAACTGATGTTGATATGTTATCCAATTATAAGATGATTTCTAAATTAATTAAAAATATCAATAATTGGAAAATATTTACTCATATTCATATGCTTAATGTATATGTGTGTATTAAAATGGTTAGTAAAAAGTTAATAATAATTCAAAACCAATTAAAAGTTTTTTTACAAAAGATTCTGTTACCAATAATACTTCGTCCAGAAGATCTTTTATGCTTATTGATATCCGAATGTACAAATGTTATTCATCTAGTATGTAAAAAATACAATGTATTCGATATATCACTTTCAAGACATACAACATTAAAACCGTTGAAATTCGGTATAATCGATGAGATTAAATCAACAGCTCGTATTGGCCTCTGTGAATTTGTTTATGAAAAGAACAGCATACCATTATTCGATAAACAAAAGCATATTGATTATATTGTTGAATCTTCTATTAGTGTCATACAACGTCTTATTCAAATATGTTCAGATTCAGTAATAAGACGAAGTGCAATAATAAATATTTCAACAGGTACTCATGATTTATTTTCATTATATATTACATTAATATTATCATTAATGATACTAACAAATTTATCCGTCTCTTATCTAGAAGATTTTCAACAACTAAATCAATTAAAATTTGCTGAATGAGAATTGAATGAAATTGAATTAATTAAAATTCAAAATAAAGTGGTTGAAATTGATTCAAAATGTAACAATTTCGAAATTTAGTTAGTAGAAGTCAATGAAAAGTGTTCCGAAGATGAAAGAAACTTTTCTAACGTACATGACAATCCAACTATGAGAAGTGTAATTGAAAAAGAATTAGATCAATTTCAAAAGAAAAAGAACGAAATTGACGATGAATTAAGAAAACATCGTTTAGAATAAGATTAAGTTAAAATTGAACTTTTTGAATGTGAACAACGATGTACTGAAGAACAAAAACGAGAACAGCACAAATAGATGAAACAATTAATAAACTATGTTAAACAAATGGATGAACATATTGAAATTTGTCTACATATCACATTTAAAATAACTGTGAAGAAAGATCGTAGACAAACACAACCAGATAAATTGCTCAACCAACGTACAAAGTATTTACTTGATATTTCCGAAGATATAGCAAGAGAACTACTACATTTTAACTTGCTAGACTCCTTCCTTATTGTCATTAACCCTACCTCTGGACGTCGAAAAAGATGTTATGAGAAAAGGGAAGATATTTTAGTAAAATGCTTCATAAAAATATCTGAGGATATAGCAGTCTTTATGGTAAAAAGAGTCTTTCTGTTGAACAAGAGCCGGATGTTATCTTTCTCATTGAAAAATACCAAAACTGGAACGAAAACTTCTTTTTAGTCTAATTTTAATATGTTCTATATGTGTTTGTTGTTTCTAATTCAAGTATTGTATGAATACCAATACCTAAAAGTATAACAACATTTATTAAATGGGTCATTGAATAAAAGAGTTTTGTCAAAGCAAGAATAATTTTGTCGATTTCGTCATTGATCATGGTATGTAGTAATACAACTTGATCACTTTCCATTTTTGTTTCATATAATTCTGTAACTAATTGATTTAATGTTAACTGATGTTGTTCATGTAATTCTTGAACACCAGCATACAATAATATTAACCGTTCTTCATGTTCACAAATATAGTTATCTGGGTGAATTTTATTATATTTTCTTGATTGACATTCTTCGATATTATCAGTTTTATGTTGTAATATCCACCTATTTTCCCGTTAACCACTCCACTTTATATAACATTCGATAGAGAATTTCACGGACTAAAAAATGATATAGAAGACAGCGAGAGGAAAATGCAGCTGGGTAGTGTAAGATTCCAAATACTGGGTAGTGTCACAGAAACCCGGTAGATCAACGTCGTTCATGTTTATAATATCCACTTATTTTCTCGTTAACCACTCTACTTTATATATCATTCCATAGGGAATTTCACAGGCTACAAAATGAGCTAGAGCGCAATATTTCAAAAGTTCGCCTTCGCAGACGTATTGGACAAATACTTGACAGATATCTCGATTTTTGTTGTATAGTGGCACATAAAAATGATTATAGTTTCATCTACAGACAGAAATTTAGCATAGTTTGTATGCAGAAAGATGCAGAATTTTTATTTGTTATTCCATAGAAATTGAATTAAAACTACTTTTTTCTTCAAATTTTATTGATCTAGGTCAAAAGATATTGATTTTTCAGTTTATTTGTGGAAAGTCTTTCAGAAAATATAATTTATATTAGTAGTGAAATTTAACTTTAACCAAGATAAGTTTTCAAAATTATCGACAAATTGAAAAGAATCAGAAGAAATGTCAGCGAAATATTGGAAATTCAAAATTAACTTGTACACATATGTGTATGTTTGTATTAGGAAAAATTGATTCTTTTAATTAATTAACAAGAATTGGCACATATTTCTCTCGTTTTGCAGCCAAATCCCCTGACAGGACTAACCATGGATATTCCTGTTATGTTGATTTATCTAAAGTTTAGCTAAATCGAAATAAAATTAACAAAATCTTTGACTTGAACAGATTATGTTATATTAAATGATTAAAATGATCTTGTTTGTTGTCATAAATAAAAATAATAAAATAAATCGCAGTTCTGACTAGTTCATTTAAAATAATATAATTTGGTTCAGCATTCTTTTTTAGCGTCTGCTTTGAACGTAAACGCTAGCACACGTTGGTGTTCCTTCAACGTAAACGCGAACGTTCTGCGGAATATGAACTTTATTTGCGAAACGAAAAATAATCTAAAGTTTAGGTACTCATAGATTTGCATCTGTGGAGTTATATTAAATTTACTATGCTTATAAACGATATGATAAACATCAGCGCAAGCTAATTCGCATAACATCGTACCTAGCTAGGTGATAAAGTAATTTTTTTCGTTTAACATGGTTTGCTTTTTTGTTTTTAAAAGACAAATTCTGACTTTCTCTGTCTTTTCATGTCGTGTTTTATGATCCTATCAATAATAAAATGCAAAAAATATACAGTGAACATTCCCCTTATGCATTCAAATAACGATTTCTTCAAACCAACACTGAATGCCATTGATGGAAAATAATAGCCAACTTCACGCTCAAGAACGTATCTTAGCTTTCTCATTCAAGCAGCGTCAACATATATTAGCTTTCATGTTTAAGGAACGAAGCGTAAACTTTTAGAGACCTATCAACAATAAATAATGATGATGCTGTAGGCGATGAAAACGATATCAATTATCAATGGAAAATATGAAAAGTTAAAGAGCTCGATAATCAAATCATGTTTGGAGAAATCCACAATGTCCAAAAAAAATCATCAAACAAAAATAAAACTATAAAATACTATCGAGTTTCAACAATTGTTCGAAAAAACTAAACAAATGCATAAAAGCGTTTTCTAATTAAATCAGTGAAAAACATATGTTTATTTTGTTTTCCGATGAAAATCTAATTATTATTTCACATATTTACTTATTTCCAATTCTCTACCCAGATGTCACTCATCCATGATACACCATTTTTGTCACAATGAAACAATCGTCAAAATTGAAGATTATCAAACAAATATTCGATGGCATTGATTCATTTTTGAACAGAACTAAATCGACTAATAACAAACAAGATGATCTATTCATTTTGATAAACATTACTAAAGAATTTGTTAATGTAAATATACTGTGATTATTTGATCGTCAAATCTAAAACATTATCCAATTTTCATTTTTACATATGATGCACATTTGAGATGCTATTGACAAAAGCAAACTCGATTGATGACACAACA
>CAJNOQ010008740.1:0-10901 GCA_905250885.1 Didymodactylos carnosus | reverse complement strand
CAGTATCTGATGCATGTTTTATGGTTTCCAGCAAAACTCTCATAACTCTTGATTAGAACATCATTCAAAGTTGGAAGTTATTTGATTTTGATCAGGAATGTTTGCTCTATTTCTTGGTTTTATTGAAAGTATTTTTGGATATGCTTTTAATGGAGAGTAAATTTTTTTCGAAAAGTCAGCTTTAAAAGGTTTTCAGAAAACTTTTAAAAGACCCATATTCCTTCGATCAGAATCAAATAACATTGTTAGTTTTAGAAAAACGTTTTCAAATGCTACTCCATGTGCTCTTTATAATGACCGTATGAGACACTCTCTTGGTTCAAATATTCGACATAGGTCTTCAGAATGAGTTCTACAAACTTTTTCAAAAGAAGAATCTGGATGTCGGAACAGGCATTCGATCCGCGATCAGTATCGCAACTTACTTATGATGATGTGTGTTATGAGAAAAAGCGACTTAACATTTGAAAATGCTCGTAGGATAGGAATATGGGTTTTTTAAAAGTTTCCTGATCAAAATCAAATAACTTCCAACTTTGAATGATGTTCTAATCAAGAGTTATGAGAGTTTTGCTGGAAACCATAAAACATGCATCAGATACTGGCGCCACCATATGTCGAAAGCGACGTTTACCGTAACACGATTGCGTAGCTGCAAAATTTCTCGGTAACGAAGCATCGCTCTGAAAGGTCTTAAATCGAAGCTGACACATGTGGCTAGAGGCCAATGGAGCTCGATTTTTGGTATTTGGCCTAGATGTGCGGTTAGAAAGACATCTGTATGCAAATTACGGATACTTTTTTGATTTTTGGACTTGTGACGCTAACCATTAATTTGAAAAGTAAAACATCAGAAATCCGGCTCTGTCAGCCTCTAGTCACATGTATCTGAGTCAACTTAGGACGAGCTCTGCAAAACGTTTCGTCACTGAGAAATCTTGTGGCTACGAATAGCCCTATTGTGGTCACTATTGTGGCGATATCTCACAAACCCTGTCTGATCAAGTCAAACAAAGATTCGTCACCGTACTTGCACAAGATCAGCATCTCCTAAAAGTTTGGTCAAGATCGGACTTATAGTTTTAGAGATAGGTTTCTGATAGAGAGGAGGGCTTTAGGATATCCATGATTGGTCTTACGTGTATAAACGAAGTCCAACATCAAAAGAATTTATAACAAAAGAGCTCTTTTGAGCTCGACCCAGGACGTCGAAAACGGTGTCATTAATTGCCATCTAAATGCCGTTTAATACGCTATTAATAAGCATTTAAATGGAATTTATATGACGTTTGATCCAGTTTTTAGGTCGTTTTTTGCCATTATCACTGAGAACGTTTAAATGTATTTAGTTCCCATTTTTTTAAATGAAAAAACGGTCAAATAATCGGCATTTAACTGCTGGCAGTAACCCTGCTCGTCGCTTTTATTTGCCATTTAAATATCAATTTTTAGACCGTTAGAAAATGTGAAAAAATATCTTTTGAAACCTAAGGTACTATCGCCTGAACCTACCCCAGAACCACAGACCACTTCTTCGAGGCAAGATTCCATGACTCGTATAATTAAAGAAGTGAAAAAGTCTAAATTATTTTAGGAAAATCAGAGTCATTTGTACTGGTCATGACGGCAGAATAAAACGGTGAATGACCTGGTCACCATAAACTGCCTGTTAAATGTTAATTTATTATCAGTTTTTTGCCATTTTGAAATGGAGAAAAAAGTTGCTTCAAAACATGTAACACGCACATTTATTTAGCATTAATTAACATGGTCTAATAAATGGACGGAAATGACATTTAATGTCCGTAAAATGACATTTTTTCAGACATTGACTATAATCTGGCATTATTTTCACCGTTATTTCAAAGTAAAATATAATGGCCGTTAAATACCAATTTTCATTCGAGTTTTACACAATTAACAGGCCCTTTTTTGACATACAGTGATGGAAGAATTACCGAACTACACAGGAAGTTAAGTTTTATTGAACTTATAACACCCGTTATAATCCGTCCGATACCTAAATCTGAAACTCTATGTAATTTTGTTGGATAGGACAAATAATGTTATGGATATTTAAACTCAAAATGATGTTATGGATCAGATAATCTTTAGGTCGGAGTTAGAACCCGTCCAGGACTGACCGGTTGGCAGTACGGTATGATTGAATTATTACAGTAGGCCAGTTTAATGCTGGTGTTTTTCGGTTGAAAAGATTTTTTATCATTTAATTGAGATGTTGGGAATAATCCATAGTCTTTTGGGCACAAACCACAACAAACCTTACCAATCTTAACTAAAATTGTTAAAACCATCTTTGTAATTCAAGCATCGTCTGCGTAATCTGAACGATATTTTTCAATAGTTAGAGGAATTGTAACAGACGAAATATCTCGATTGGGTTCGGTATCCGTAGAATCATTAGTTGTACTTAAAAAGAAGCTTTTTTGAACAAAAGTTGGCCTAAATCGATATGATGATTTTTGTTTGTAAATATAGTTAATTTTTCTTTGTTCTTTTTTATTGTTAGCGGTTTGTTCACGTAACCAGTTGGTGTTTCTTTCTCGTTTAGTTTTAAAGGTCAACTATTGGCGAAAAAATTAGTTCCTTAAGTATAGGGCGAATGATAAAACCAAAAGAGTCAAAAAATTAAAAAAACCCTCTCAAGGACAACGGGTCTTCGTCCCAAACCGAGAAACCCAACCGCTAAAGTTTAGTATATTCTAGATTTTAACGATTGTCCTCACTCATTTTATAAACGCATTTATAAAAAAACCGACTTCAAAAAGCCGACTCACTGATCGGTTCTTTACGGTCCAAAAAACTTCTTTAACCGATCGATCAGATTCGAAAATTCTCAGTCGGTTTCAACTCTGCTTTAGAGTCTACTCCTAGATTCCGTATTATTTTTTTACAATATCAGAGGTTACCGCGCTGCTTCAAAAAGTTTTTAAAAGTGTTAAAATAAATGATTTGTAAAAGACCGTCGTCTCTCGTCAGTTTATAGAATGGCTGCTTTTATTATACAGAGCTGTTGAGCAACTCTGAGCGATGGTTCGATCATTAGTTATGAAACTTTTACTAGAAGCCACAAAATGTGCATTGTTCACAGACACCATCTATTCCCTAAAGCGATGTTTTTGAAGTAGGATTTGACAAAGTGCGATTTTTAAATTATGTTTCGGTCTACAGAAACGACGAACCTACCAGCAGGTATTGAAACTGTTTACCATCTGTTCGGAGTCAAAGTTAAGGGCATATTTTTGATGTGCAAACTATCCATCACTCTCCATGGTCGAGAAATCATGATATAGCTTAATAAGACAATAATATTATACAATTACCTTTTATTATCTCATTTTCTTATGCTTTTATTAAGGTATGAAGTAAAGCACATATGCTAGGTATGCACTCGTCACTTTAATAAAAACCGTTTATTTAGAAAAGAAAGCATGATGACGCACAATATACTCAATTTACTATGAATGGCGTTATTATGCAAGAATATTTTTTCATCTGCAAAGATCGAGTTCGTAGGTTTGATCCTTGTTTTCTGCAATGATTGATAGTTTAAGTTTCAGAATGATATAATGAAAATTTATGTTCTCGATTTCGTTCTGGTTCAAGATTAAAGCTTAAACCAATAAGACCGCATAATACTCTGCTTCAAACAGCTCTGTTTTGTTCATTATCTGCTTATAGTGAATGACTTAATTTGATATATTTAGCTCAGTGTTTATGAAAGTATAGAAGTTTAAATAACGCTGAAACTTCAGTAGAAAATTAGTGGCTATGAAGTCGATTATTCGCGAAACTGACCGAAATGATCTGAAAATGTAATGATTGTACAGCGATAATGGCCTTGAGCGAGTAATGAAAATAGCACCGTTTGAGGTCTAGAACACAGAAGCAACTGAATTTAGATATTTATAGTCAAATGTAAGCAAAAGTCCACAACGGTCATGATTTTAGGACAGTACGTTACTCTAATTTCTACAAAAAATCTGAGGCTTTTATTAGTATTAGAAGAAAAACCATCAAACGCAGTTGCAAGAACTATATTGTTAAGTATTTTTGAGGAATCAATAAAAGAAGCAGCCGTCCTGCGGTTGTCAAGTAAAGAAAAAATTTTAAATTGTTTAGATTGGTTACCATTAGATAAACGTTTTCTTCAACATAAAGTTATTATATTTTATAAAATAATTAAAGAACTTGTTTCTCCATATTTATCCTCATATTTACCAAGCAATGTAACACATCAATATTCTACAAGATATCAAAATAATCTGGACCTACCATTGATCCAGACTCAAAGAGAAATATTCGATAAAAGTGTCTTTCCTTCTACTATCGCTAAATGGAACGGAATATCTACAACAAAACATAAAAGAATTCAAAACTCTAGCTATTTTTGTTAAACCTTTAAAAACGCATATGCAGACTAATTCAACTGTTTATCGAGTTTACAAGATTCCACGAAAAGCTGATATCACCTACTATCAAATAAGATCTATTATCGCAGTTAAATGCTGATCTTTATCTAAAACATTCATCTGGTACTAATCGTTGCCAATATGGCGAAATAGAAACATGTCAACATCATTTACTTCATTGTCCCCGTTATACTATCTCTAGAAATCATCTGTGTAATAAATTACGATTCTTACTGAACGGCAATTCTCTTAGTTTGGCTTGTCTCTCTTCATGTACCTCTTGAGAAGGACACCTATATACTTTTAATTAGATCGATGATCGAATATATAAATGCTATCAAACGTTTTAGATACTAAACTAACCACATCAATGTATTATGCTTTCTATACTGTTCTTTCGTTTTTGCTTAACGTATATACAAATGCGGTATGTTTTAGCGAGTTTCATTTTATTCTTCTCTTCTTTTTTCTTATATTACATATTTTTCGTTCTTTGTCTCTTATTTTTCGTGCTTTTTAATCCGTATGATCACTTGTATCATTTACCATGTCATTTTCATCTGATAAAATGGCCTATATCGACCGCATCAGTATAGCATAACTATTCTTATTTCTCTTTTTTAAATGAATAAAATTTAAACTAAACTAAATTCTAATCTGTTTGCTGATAGAACATTGCACTATTTTCTATAGACTGCAAAGTGTCATGTTGTATGGTTCAACGTCAAAAAACTGTTTTACTAAGAAAGCTCGTAGAAGTGTACTAAAACTAATCTGTGCTATAAAATTGAAAATAGAATACAAAAGATTCGTTAGGCTACTAGTATCCTAGTAAAGATTTCATCTCTTCAAACTACAGAAGAATCAAAATAAATTGGATTTTGTTGATTAAAACCTTATTCTTCTACAATAAAAGCACAAATAAATCTACCATTATATTCTAAAAACTATCGATAGTACCATTTTAGTACAAATACTCAAATATACGAACTCCTAAACTAAATTCACTGTTTATAGTCTACATGTTGTACAATAATCGATGTTGTGTAATCGGATTAATGCTAACGGGAATTGGTGTTGTTTTTTTCTATACGAGAGGCACATCTCAGAAAAGTTCAAATAAGATTTTCAGTTGACTAATTAGAAGCTGATGAACAGAATGAGATATTAACTCTGAAATATTTGCGCTATTCATTATAATTTTACAGTTTACTGTTTGAAAAATGATATTCCACTTATTCCTTCCCATCATTCGACATAGATTTTTATGACGTGTCATTTTTCTGGAGTACGTGTACATAAAATGATGTTCGCATATTTTTTTTGGAAGATAACCATCCATAATACAAGAATGTTTATGCAGATTGACATATGAATCGCTCTTTTTTGAAGATAATCGTCAATCTGATGTAAAGATTATTTATTTTCGGCTTGTATACGATAGAATCGATACTTCTTTTTCTACCTATGAATGATTAGAAAGAAAAAAATATTTAGCAAACCACACGATACTATCTACCGCAAAACCAAGTCGCTGATGTCCTTGAATTATGTATCCACAAATTTATCTTGTTTATAATCATTATCGTTAGGCGTAATACGTTCTATGCATTCCTATTTCCTTCACAAAATCTGAAGATAATCTATGAAAAAAAGATTGTAAAAGTGAAAGAGAGAGAAAAAAATGTTTCTTTGATGGCTTGGTTGAATGATTTTTATCTCCTATAAAATGTTGAGAGCTACTGTAGTTAGCTTCACCACATCTTTCTTCTAACATTCACTAGTAAAGTAAGATCATCAACTGCAAGTAAAATCACAAAATGGCAGATACATTATTTCAACAAGCCGATACAAACAGAGACAATCGATTAGATATAAACGAATTTCGTAATCTCGTCTCTTCCGGTGGAGTAGGTGGAGTAGGTGGAGGAAGTTTTGGATCATCTGGTTATTCAAGTGGTAGTTATGGAGCCGATGCTTCCCTAGCTGGATTAGCTGGAGCTGGTGGTGGATACAGTTCGTATTCATCAGGCTCAAGCTATGGTGCCGGATTAGGAGGAGCTGCTGATCTCTCTGCTTTCGGAGCAGGTGGTTACGGTTCATCATCATATGAATCATCCGGTTATTCATCTGGAGCAGGATTAGATGTTGCAGGTTACGGAGGTGCTGGTGGAGCATATGGAGCTGAGTATTCATCGGTGAGCGGTGGAGTAGGCGGATATGGAAGCTCAGGCTATTCATCTGAAAGTACATCAGTTCAACGATATGCAACGGATGCTCAAGGATTATATCAAGATTCAAATCCACAAATAATCCGTAGACCAGCACCAGGCGGTGGTGTCACATACAAACAAAACATCCTAGTTCGATTCTTACAACCACCACCAATTCCACCACCAGGTCCATTGATCATCCGAGAAGTTCGACCACCACAGCCACCAGCGCCACCACCGCTCGTTGTGCGTCAACGCGCCCCAGCACCCCCACAAGTAAGCCTAATAGTTTTGCAATACATACGCAACTTTAATTATGAAACTAAATTCATCCTTTCTTTTCTTCACAGCCGCCTCCACTTATCCTTCGTGAAAGACCACCACGTATCCCAGCCTCAGTTGCAGCTCAAACAAGTAAACTCAGATACAGTCGAATGAAAAAGTCTGTAGTCTATGTTATAATTCATTTCAATTTTAGTCATCCGAAGACTGCCTGCATTACCAGTACCACCACGATCAGTCATCACTGAACGCTTACCTGCTCCTCCTCCAAAACCTCGTTAGTATTTCTTTCGTATTTTCAGTTTCACACTCGAAATGAATAGTGATATCGTTTTTCGTCTTTAGGTGATATAATCATTGAGCGATGGATCCCATATGGCGCACAAGCGAAACGAAGAACAGTTGTTCAACGTGCAGGTGCTGCTCACCAATATACAGCTCCACGAAATGTCATCATTCAATATGAACCAATTCAAGCTCGTGTTGTTCGACAATTTCAACGACTTGGAGTTCAACAAGAAAATCCAGTCGTATACGTTCAACGTTGGGGTGCTCAATTACGTGACAGTGTGACACTTCTTCAAGAAGCACGATCGGCTGGAGTTGTTGAAGATATCGTAAGTGCTTTGAAAAAAAGCTGTTCTCATGCGAAAAAAGAGAACAGTAAAGTAGTTAAATTTGTTTTTTGCGAAAACATCGATTACTTTCATTAATATTAGATTTTATAGCAAAAACGTTTTTTATCATATAACCAATGAGTGAGTGAAAATATATTTTCGTTTAATTTAGTGGGATTTCTCAGATATTCTAAGTCAGTATTAGATTCCCCTTCGGAAGAAAAAGCTTCTCATCTTCTATTAGTTACTGTTTGAACTACTCCATCTCTTATTATTAGCTAATATGTGAATATACATTAGTCCACCACTTGGTTCTCATGTAGCACTCTCAGGTGCATCCTTTGGTGCAGAATTCGGTGGAGCCACCGGTTTAGCAACAAGTGAATTAGTAGCAGTGTAAATATTACGTCAGCATTTTTTTCTGTGGCATTTGTAGCAAAACTGATTAAAAATCTAGATAAAGGATAGGAAAAATTATAACTCTAAAATAAATTAAAATAAAGTCGATGAAAATGAAAAAAAAATATCCAGTTAGTATCAACAATTCAATTTTCTATTTTCTACAGGAAAAAATCCTTTTGCAGATATTTAATAGCTCTATGTTAGCAAAAATGATATCGCTTTTGAATGTATCCTTTGGAGGTGAATTAGCAGGTGCTGGTGGAGCCGGTTATGCTTCATCTTATGAATCTAGTTCTTCATATGGCACTGGAGCTGCCGGTTTCGGTGGCCTAGAAGCAGGTGGAGCTGTTTTAGGTGGCTATGGAGCAGCTGGCTTAGGCGCAAGTGGAGCAGTTGGCTTAGGCGCAAGTGGAGCTAGTCTTGGTGGCTTAGACGTAAGTGGAGCTGGTGGTTATGGAGGTTCTTCATATGAATCTTCATCTTATTCTTCATCCGGTGATTTGGGAGGATTTGGCGTAAGTGGAGGATTTGGCGGAGGATTAGGTGGCTCATCAAGTTACCAATCGTCATCATACGGTGTTGGAGGTGATGCAGCTTTTCTGTAAGTTTTACCTCTAAAAAATGCACGTTACATTATTTTCCTTTATCGTGTTGTTTTAGTGGTTGATATGATCGATAAATGAGTGAATGCAAATGGTGATATAGATGAATTATATTTAAAAAATTACTAGAAATGTTAACAAGAAGATGTTTTCACCTGAGCTACTACGTTTTTTTTTATTTTGTTGTCATTAGCGTATTTTGTACCATCCTATCAATATTTTCTATTTAACGTTTATTAGTAGTTCAATTATTCCCTATAATAAATCATATAGTTAGAAAAACAGTTTTATTTATTTTAAAATGACTAAGAAAGTTATGGCATTCAACGTTACTCGCAGTTAGTAACGTAGTTATAAAGTTATCATGATCAGTCCTTGCACCGCTTGTTAATAGTTGTGATTTTAAACGAATGGTTAAGTTATGTCTGTGGTTATTAGCCTTTTGGTATAGTAAAGTCTAATATATTTTACTTTATAAGAGAAAAAAAAAATTATTTCAAAACGGAAAACAATGAACAGATATAGTGTACTATGAGGGCAAAGAGACACCTTTTCAATTTTTTGTCGTACTTTTATTAGTTCTCAGTCATTTTTGCTCGAAAAAATTTTATATTGAATATGGTAGTAGAGCGAACATAAGTAAGATAAAAAATTGAAAGGTGTCTCTTCTTCCCCCTTAATACTCTATACAACTATTAAAAGTAGTCGGATAGAAAAAGTGAATTGATCAGAAAAAGAAATGTAATGATATATATTTGATACGAGGAAAATTCGACGATTGTAAAAGTCATATCTGAATCAATATTTGTATAAAGCGTTTGATTTATTAACTAAAACAGAAAGAAGAATATTTAGTTTCTAAACCAATAATAAGACTCTCATCACTTATACATAGTGAAGTTAACTGTTTCATTTGAGGCTAGTTTTATCTTTATTCAAAAGACATCATCAGTCAAAGGATAACAAAACATTTTTTCTTTCCTTTTACGCACAGAAAAAGAAACACATGTAAAGAACACAAACATATAACAGTCGTATATGACATGATGCGTCGTCAAAAAAATTCAGAATAAACGTTTTCCGAGAATGGATATTCCTAATTTTCTTTTTACTGTGCATATCCATAAGTACACTCTTTTTTATCTCTCTTTTTATCCCTTAAAATTCAAAGGCAAGAGTTTTGTCAGGTTCCCGGTTTGTTCTATGACGACTAGCAAGACTACGGTTAGCAATCCTTGAGAAACCAATACCTCGAAAGCGTCTTTATGTTCTTGTTTTCAACAAACAAGAACATAAAGATAGCTGGTCTCAGCTATTCTCTAAAAAGTAAAAAAGGGTATGTCCATGCCGCGATACCCTTTTTGGAATCTCTAAATAATAAATGCAGTTGTCCTCGTTTTCGTTGGTTCTGTGGAAATATAAATAGCCTTAAACGTATTTTACAATACCATTTTGGTGTACCCGTTTTGGTTTTGTAAGATTTGTTTGAAAGTATTCCTCATTCCATAGAAACAAAAAAAAAGAGGATATCTGCATTTGTTTACTCAGCGATTCCAAAAAGTTTTTCCCGTCATGAAAATACACTAAATTCTACATTCTTGATACAGTTTCATTTTTTACATGTGTTTTTTTTCTTTTTTTGTGCTCAAAAGGCGAGGAAAAATTTTTGTCATCATATGACTGATGAGGTCATTTGAATAAAGATGAAACTAGTCAAGTGAAACAGTTACCATCCCAATGTATAAGGTGATATTACCCTAGCGAAAGTGTTCCTACTATGAGTACGTTTTAGACATTGTCCATGAGTAGTCGTATGCATTCTACTAACAATTTTTGAGTATTTTTACTCAGTGAGTACTCAGAAAATATTCATTCCGCTTTATTTTGCAAGAATGAAACTGTATCAAAAACGACGAATTTAGTAAAGAAAGATAGAATATTTATATTATTTTCTTTTCGCTGGTCTTTCTTTATACAGACAGTCAGTGATGGACTCATCTGTGACTAGACTTGTAGTCCAACTCTGACTGCCTCAGATCACTCCTCTATATGAAAATATCAGATGAAATGTACATCACTACTTATTACCTTGTCGGAATTGATCTATGTTCCTTGTATCACCAACAATAATAATGGGGACTCGTTCTCTCTTTTGATGGACACAAGTACATGAATTTCTTTCTTTCAATAAATCGAATATAACAAATGTTTAAAGATACAACAGAAATATTAGAGATTAACCACTTTCTTTGAGATTCGAGTATTCTAAAATGTGAACAGTTCCATCGTTATTCAGTATTCTTAATGCATGTTATTGAAAAGTATGTAGTATATACGAAGAATGAATCAATT
>CAJNOQ010008739.1:0-10902 GCA_905250885.1 Didymodactylos carnosus | reverse complement strand
TGACATGCGCAGTTTTATGTTGTCATGTTTCAGTAAAGTATTAATAAGTTTGATAAATAAACTCGTACAGGGCCATGCTACATCTCATTTTGTAGAGCAACGAAATCTCTACAATTATGTGTATTTGAGATATATTTCAGGTTGCCAAACATGAAACTATAAATACTGTTCCAAGTGGCATCACGAAAAATACATAGAATTTTTTTTCCAAATTATTATAAGTCATATAATAACTTGAATATGCAGAAGAGTGACATGGATTATGAAAGTAGACAGTGTGGGGTGTCGAACGGTATACACATGATTGGGTTAGGTTTTGGCTTGATTCTACACGATTGTAATTTTGGTATAGGAGGAGCCCCCTTAAAACATGTCCAGTCTATGATTTTCTAATTTAATTTTCTCTCACGGTACGCAACAGAATTTGATAATATATACACCATTGGATAGAGGAAGTCTTCCTCTACAAACCTACATATATCCCGTTTTGTGGTCAAAACATCATAGTCGCCATTGAATAGAATCCTGTGCATGGATAAAAAAATGAAGAATAATTGAACAAATACGAAAATACTGTTTTTATTCGCTAAGATATTTTATTCTATTTTATTTTTATCCGGTTAGTGGTGCTTCTGTAATGCTTAACGATAAGATTGATTTCTTTACGCCATCTGGATATACATACAATGGGATGGATCGGTCTATACTACTCAGAACAGGTTTTGTAGCTATAATTACTATGGATTATTTAATTACGAGTATTTGTGTTTTTCTTTCTATAAAAATCATAAAATCATCCAGGTTAATTTCACGTACTTTTTCCACGAAATGCCGTTCAACTGCTGACCTCGAGGGAAACGCAGAATTATTTAGATTTTATAGTATCATTTTTTATCACTATACATACTGTTGAACAAATGTCTGTTATTGATCCGAATCAATAGTACCGACTGCCGTAGATGATTTTGATTTTGAACGTGTTATAGCCCTCAATAACAGACACACGATTGCCTATTTTTATCATCTAACACATTCTTTTCATATCACCTCGTTTTTGGACTCCACCAACCGATTATGATACCGAAGATGTCATTGTTAATGCAGTAGATAGTTTCACTTTTTTCATATCATTTAGATGCTCTTGACAGCATGTTTGTATATGATGAAATGTCTTTCCAACGCATCAATCTGCAAAAGAATTATATGTAGCATCATAGACCGCGGTAAATTCTAAAACGTCCGAAATCCGGCCTTTAATCTTAAATTCTTGACTTATTTTATTCACAGTTGTGTAAATAATTCTGACTTAGTTTTGTGAAACATACTGTTTTCTCAAATGCTGTATCAGCTCACCACAAATGTAGCTCTTTCTATCAGTACTACGTACTTTTAGAATCAAATAGTCTTTTTGTGATTATCTAAGCACAAATGAAACACTGCTAATCCTCCCGGTTCTAGCTCAATCTCATGGCTAAAACTGCGGTTTGAGCGATTTTGAACTTTTTTTCATCAGATTTACTTTATTTTTCTTCTAACGTTTTGGAAATCCTTAGAAACTGTATGTTATCTGGAATTTGTTACAGTTATGCAAGGTGGCACCACCCATCTTGGAAATGACTTCGAAAACCGAAAAGATATTTTAGAATATAGTAAAACGTTTCTAAGAATTGAGGAACCGAAAAATGTGTTGGAGAAAAATACTGAAAAACGGAGAAGAATATCGTCTGTGACCCTTCAGACCTCAAGCTTCTTCGAACCTCGAAAGGGGTGCCTAATATATCTTTTTCGTTCTTGCGTATATCCTCTTTGATTTTTAAATAGCATGCATGTACATATACTCTTCTTTTCAAAATGACACATCTTGCAGATCGGTGCGATATCTTATTACAAAGTTAGAAGTTATTTAACAGCGTGTAAATACACCCGGTGTTTACTATTGACGATGAACCATCGGCGATGGTTCATCATCAATAGTGAACATTATTTCTAACATTTTTTGAAATAATTATTGCAAAAAAGTTTGAAGAGAGAAAACAAGATTTCATCCACAAGTACTTCTGAATAATAGTTCAGTAATTGTAAATATATGTTGTAGGCAAACTTAAAATTCAGTCAAATTTAAAATTTGCCTGTTCATAATTAAAATTTTAATTTTGCCTAGGTAGATTTTAAATTTGATTGAATTATAAGTTTGCTTACAACATATACGTTATTCTTAAAGTAGCTTAAGATTAAGACATAAGTACGGTAAGTATCCTTCTAGTCGGTAAATAAATGGTTACTTTAGTTTAACCATTCTGCCATTTCTAATTAAGTCCTTCCATACCATTTCTAGCAAAAAGTATTTTAAAGAAAGCCTTGAACAGCCTTTCGCTAAAGGAAAGCGTTATTGGACAAAAGTATTGGCACAAAAATCGTTCAGCATCAAATTGTGCGTAAAAGAACCGAAGGAATTTTCGATATTTCTTAGAGTCGATTTTTAAAGCCCAAAACACTGGTTTTTAAAGTTTAAATTTTCTTAAAATTTAATTTAAAAATTGAGTTTTATTAATTTCAAAAAGTTCTTCGGTTGTTTGATGCTGAACTCTTGTTCCCACAGTTTTCCTTGAAAATGCTTCCTTCGACCGAAACTTTGTTCAAGATCCTGGGCGACTTTGCGCTCCGGGACTCTGAAAACCGACCTGAAAATCTTTATTTTTTTCGATTTTTGGGACGTCTGTTCGATTCTGTATGTCAAAGTATCTATGTTCTACGAGTTGAAGATTTTCTGAACACTATCTTCTGGCTCAGAAGAAAAGAATGTATCGTCAAAATTTGAGCGCCCTTTCTCCGCAGTACAACATCTCAGTATTTTCAATTTTAAAGATTGATCTTAAGAAAAATAGTTACAGCAAACTATTATGTCACAGAAAAAAAAATTTCTAGAAAACTACAAGTCCATAAACCTCCAAACTCTTTTCATGCATATTTTGAAATATCCTCTACAATGTTACAAAGTTTGAAAATCTAAATGGGAAGAGTCCTCCCCCCTCTTAAATGCCATCATTAATTTTATTTCATTTCTCACGGGAATTTTAGAGCTTTTCGACGACTCTCCTTATCGTAAGACATAGTACTATTGTATAAATGAACTTCATCTTATGAAAGAAGGCAAGAAGTTCTCTTTGTGACTATAATACCCATAGTGAGCATCGATCTACGCTTTTTGCTTCATCCAAATGGAAACTCGAAACATTAACAATACCAAGACTAGTGAATATAAAAGAAGAGTTTTTTGAAATCTTTGCTGAGAGATTATCATTCAACAGTAAACCGACCACATTCAAACCCGAAAAATTCGCTAAAAAATTTTATTAACAATTCATTATCTCAATACTCCCAATACATGATGAATGAAATTAGAATAAAGTGGTACTCTATCTTCTTTAAAGGCTTACCGAACATGGTTTGTATTCTGGTACTAAACATTCAGTATGTGCTATTCGTTGGACAGCTCCCGAAGCACTCGCACAACAAACGTATAGTTCCAAATCGGATGTATGGAGTTACGTGAGTAGACTGCACTGAGCTCTTAATTAAATATAAAATTCTTTCACTTGAGTTTATAGGGTGTTCTTCTATGGGAAATTTATAATCTGGGTGCAATGCCCTATGGTCAAATGTCCAATGAATTTATTCGTCGTCGTATAATGCAATTTTCAAGCGAACCACTCTTGTCGCGGCCGGTATATGGCTCACAAAATATGTATAATCAATTAATTCTAAGGTGTCTGACAAAAGCCTTGCAACTGAGACCGACGTTTTCTGCATTGAAACCATATGTACAAGTACATTTAAAAACATAATTGTTATACTTTTTTGCTTTACTTGACTGTAATATTCTTTCATAGACATTAGGCATTTTCATTAGCGTGTTGTTATCACTTAGCTGAACTGCTTTCTAAACAAAAGGGTTCAGACAAACCTTTTTTAAGGGTTCAGTCATTCGGTCTCACGCAGAACCCTCAAAAAGTTTTTCTCTAAAAGAGGATTCAGTCTGGAACCATTTCTTACTTTTTAAAAGTAGGGTTCTATCTAACAAAAAGGGTTCAGTGCGAAACCTTTATACTTCCCCGAAAAAAGGTCACGTCCGATAAATAAGGTTCAATCTTTGCGTTTACATTAAATGTATTTAATTTATTAAAAAATCTCCAATACTTCTTCAAAAATATTACTTCTCTCGAGCGCATATACTACAAATGAACGTCGAAGTACAAAACATCAGAAAAACTTTAAATAAATATAAATACTCAATATTTAAAAAAATATTGAGAGGATGTGAAACTTTTCTTGGGTACTCTTACAGGACGTGGTACTCCAAACTTCTCGCCGTACGACGATATACTGTACAAGTTAAATCTCTCAGTTAATGATGGTAAAGACCACAGTTAATAAATGTTATTCCTAAAACTATTAAGTAACTTCATCCTTAAGAGCTCTAAAATCTGACAACTTGTCACTTTCTAACATATTTTTCATGAAAGCGGAAGAAAGAGGTATCGGTGTCAGAACTGTGGTCTTCAGGACAGAAGATAAGTTTTTGAAATTCAGATGTCAGAAAAAGTGTACGACTTGAACTTGCCCACATGAAAAAAATAAGGTTTAATTTCAGGATGATGGGTGTTCAAGTGCGCCGACAGAAACAAAAAGAGAATGGTCACGAACTGCTGGCTTTTCCAGATTTTGAACTACACTGTAGAAAACCTTTGTCAAATGTGGTGGTGACGTACAAGTACAATTTTGGTCTGAACAGCAAAAACAAAAAGTTAATTAGATAAAATAATTCAGTGCTAATGGATTTTCCTGCCTTCAGATATTGAGACTGGAATATCTGACCCTCACCGTTACCCTCTGGTGAAATGTTCGAGTCTCAATATCTCAAGGCAAGAAAATTCATTAGCACCGAATATTTTTTCGTCTTACTACTTTACACTAACAACGGGCTACAAGTGTGGCAAGTTTGAAATCAAAATTCGAAAATCGGATTTTGCTCGAAACACAGAAAAACAGGCAAAAAACTGACTAAAAATTCAGTATCTCAGCAACAAAGCACCATGGGGATGAACCATGGTGGGGTATTTCATTACGCGTTAGGGCCTTTCTAACAAAAATAGTCCCAACCTGAAATCGATTTATAACCTTGAGTGGTTCCTTCGTTAGTTCCTTAAACATGGAACTAAGAATAAAGTAAAGCATGTTACGTCTCTTAACTCAGTTCTGTGTCGCCGCTGTGCAAATACGGAAGCTATAAAAACGACTCGGGTTAGAATGAGCATGAGAAGTGAACGAAAAGAACTCTTTTATTAAAAATGATTATTCTCTTTTATAAACTTACAGATAGTGTAATTTTCGAAGTTCCTGCATGAATGCAATGTCTTGACCCTCCAGTTTTCAGCAAATTCCAAATTAATAGAAGAGGTGGAAACCTTCGGTTATTGCTCCTTTGTAGTAAAGACTTATCAAACGCCATATATATTTCAATACACATCTCAGATGTACGCCAACCATATTAAAACGAGAAAATGTGAGCAACTTCCACAGTGATCTCTCTCATAAGAACGCTGCATCGTCTAATACCTCTTGCTCCCACACCTTCTACAGCTATTATTAATGCTGTCGTTGGAAAGGAAGCGCTATTTTGGCTCATTGCAATAAAACAGTTAGTTTTTAGTTTGAAAGTGCGGCTGAAAACTTGTATGCAATACGAGCAACCGGCTTCAGAAGCGTTCGCATTTTGTGTCTGTGATGGCTGATGACAAGTTTCAGCTGTAAACCGTTTGATTCTTCAGGTTTTCTTTTTAAAAATATGTTTGCATATAGTACTGAAAAACGTTGCTTACAAACGCAGTGCATTGCAAGGGCAGAAGGTGAGAGAAACATGATCAACAAAATACACCTGAAATAACATCTTGTGTGCGAAACAGTTACACAGTCAAATCGTAAAGTGAATAAATATGATTAAAATGTTTCACCTTTGTAAATTTAGATGATGAATTGCTCGTAAGAGAGTAACCGAGCTGGAATAAAGTAACATGGAGAATAATACTAATAACACTAAGTAATATCACGGCGAAAGTAGAATCTTCCTCTTTCGAAGAACCACATTCTTTAATGTTATTCTTCAAGGTGTGATATGAGAGTAGAACATGCTATAAACTGACTATGCTCGTATAATTACCTACTCGTATAATTTCTAGCATCTATCCTTCGACGATTCAGCGCATTATTTAATTCTAAAGCGTTAAGCATCGTGTTATGGTTTCGAAGTAATTATATTTATTTTCAGATAGTGGTCAGGAGGCAGAACTGAAATGATATCACTCGGTTTTATTTTAGTATTTATCGAAACGCATTCACAAATTCGTAGTGGTCACTGCACATAATGGGTAGATTTTCTTCTGGATATATTTTGTCTATATTTCTACTTATACGGAGACATGAAGACTGTGCTATATTTTAACGTAGCCTTTTTGATTCCATGACAAACCGATAGATCGATTATTGTCGTCAATCAGAAAAGGGCTCTTGTAATGTGTCAACTCCTTTGTTGAGGGACCGCTAAATTCCGTCATTTAAAAGTGATTCTATGTAGAACATGAATTTTGTAGGGACAGAACAAAATCGTCCTAAACTCTTTACAACTCAAGAAGAATGATGAAACTGTGGCCTTTTATTTTGATAATTCATTCAGGAAACATGTCAGAGTCAACACATTCAGATATCGAATTTTTGACTCTTTTGACGTTCGCATGTGGTGATAGTTTGTTGCGTAAATTTTTCTGATCAGACCGAGACTCACAACAATTTTCAGAGACGCTTAGATGGATATTTATTAAATGTTTGAAATATAAAAAGAAGTACACTAGCGCCCGCTTATTCCAGCACTGAATTTGTTTGTTGACGATTTGCTAATTAACAAGTTTCTTTTTATCCAGGCGTTGTGACGACTAATTTTCTCTAAAGCGAAGTCAAGATGTGTAGTCATGGCGTATAAGAGTGCAACTTTCTTTTATTTCAAAAGAGTTCTAGCTCAAACAGGCCAAAATATTATGTAAGTTCCTCAAAAAACTAACTGAATTCAGAACGAGGACCCTGTTACATTGTGTCACAAATTATTAAAACAGTTTGAAATCAATCTGGGATCTATAACTCGCATCTGTAAGGAGAAATCTGTTGATGAATGAATGATCTATTTTATCCAACTGATTAAACAGTGATATCTCACAACCAATAATAAGTAGAGTTTTGGAAAAAACTCCATCATATTTTGATATGACCAACAAGATCGAGAAAGGGTGGCCCTATGTATATAAACTACTGGAAAGTCGAAATGATAGCTGATGTTTCATTAAAAGTTAATATTTTTAACCATTTATCCTCGCGGAAAAAAATAGTTGCACACAGTATTTTTAAGATATATTCCTTACGAAAATATACTTTTACAAAAATGATCACATATTCTGATATCGCTTGGAATTCTCTACAATTCCGTAAATTTAAATCTGGTCTTGCATTTATTTGCTGAAAAAAAACTGAGTGCAATGACGGCCCCCACATTGTCAGATTCCCATGGACTGCATTTTGTTACTATTTCTTCAACTTGCTTTTTAAATTTATCATCACTACAGAAATTGCTCTTTATAAAAAATACTTATATATTCTGATAGCGCCTAAAATTCTCTATCACCCTATATATTTATGTCTTGTCTTACATTTATTTGCTGAAAAATAATTTGAGTACAGCGAAGGTACCCCCAATTGACAAGTACCAAAAAGGTGCATTTTTTCGCTACTTTTTTAGTTTTTTCCACACTATCTGTTCTAAAAGATCTTTTTACAGACCACGAGAAAGAGCACATTTAGAAGTACAAAAAGAACTGACTTCTCAGTTTTGCAACCCTTTTTTTACGGAAATAGTAGCAAAAGAAAAAGGTTCAGGTGGAAAAAAAATAACAGATTTTCAAAGTTTTCATATTTTTCGTCTTTCGCATAATCTGCGTAGTTTTCTTGATTGAAGCTCTAAAATTAAAGGTTAGGTATGGTTTTGTAGAGCATTTCGCGGCGCATCTTTTTAAAAAAACATTAACCTTTGGGTCCTAAAGAAACACGAGAAAAATAGAAAATATTGAGATGCCACACTCATTACAGTTTCTGGGAATCTGACGATGAGGGGGCCGTCATTGCACTCAGTTTTTTTTTCAGCAAATAAATGCAAGACCAGATTTAAATTTACGGAATTGTAGAGAATTCCAAGCGATATCAGAATATGTGATCATTTTTGTAAAAGTATATTTTCGTAAGGAAAATATCTTTAAAATACTGTGTGCAACCATTTTTTTCCACGAGGATATAAACACTTGAGGATTAAAACGAACTGAGAAAAACATTTGTGGGACCAATTGCGAGTAAACCAGTTTAGATCCTCACTTTTCATCTTCTACAGTACTGTCAATATCTGTCTGTTCTTTCCTTTCTCTACGCACGTTTTATTCTGTACGTATAATAAACACCTAACACTCCAAAACACCTTTCGCCACAGCACACAGCAATCTTGAAATGATTGAAACATTCTGTGACAATTGAATTTTAAAGCAGAATTAAATGCAGCATTTGGATCTCTGTTTACAATTGAAGAAATGATGGACACAGCCAGTGATAAAATCCGCCATATTCGAACTGAATGTGGGACAAGGATGACCAGTAGAATAGTGTTTCTCGTTAGTGAAACTTTCCGAAGTTTAGATAATGAAATAAAAGTAGTTAAATAAGATATCAGCAAGATCAGAAACGAATTTAATCGAAATATAAAAAGCGTCTTAATTCAAAGAACGAAATGTTTCTGATCATAATACAAAATTAACAAACACAACAACAAATGGTTGCAGCTATGAATAACAGCATGCAACAAATAATGTTCACTACATGTGTGAAAACAACCACCACTCTTTGTAATGTAAATAAATTAAAAAATGAAAAGAATTTTAATGGATATGATCGAGAAATTGAACAGTTGAGCGAACATTTGTTATTGATAAACGAAACTCAATCATCATTCAAATCTCACTAGACATCACTAGAACAAGTATCCATTAAAAAGAATGATGCATTAGATAAAGGACTGGACCTAATGATTATCCATGATGTGTGAGTGGAATGATAGACTGTCTGTGAGTGAGTTGAGTAAGAGATGGTGTAAGAAGAGATCTCAAGTCTCTTCAGATAATTTAGTAATTATTTTGTGAAATTGTGAGGGTCTTAGTAGTCATTTGTCTGATTTTGATGAGCTTCTTCCTTCCCATAGGCCAAACATGTGCATATTGGTAGGATGGGAAAACAAATTCAAAAGTTTCCTTCTATTCCCTTTTACTATTGGCAGAGTGAAGCTGGAATTAATAATTTCGGCGATGTTGCGTTTTTGATACATCAAAAAATTAAAAGTAAAGTTTTGGATAGGAAAAACATTTTTCTGTTCTCGAAACTGAAGTTGTTGTCACAGAGTTGAGATTGCTACACTAGATCTGCTTGAATAAAATGAAAAAGAAAACACTTTTATTTTTGGCGATTGGAATACAAACCATGCGAACTGGAGTTGGGAAATAAATAATAAAAGTGGAAATATGTTAAACGAATGACTGGAGAATGAAGGCTTTGAAGTACTTCATACAGAGAAAGCCACTTCGGAAACATCAAACTCTGTTATTGGTATTCGAATTGGAAAAGATTTTTCAGGTTGAAATTCAGATGTTTTAAGTGAAGGAAATTCAGATCATTTTCCAGTTTTGATTTTAACGACTTATTGCGCAGGCGAAAATGGATTCTTTCGAAGAACACAGTGGAATATCTTTCATTTTTTTCTGAAGCCTCTTTACGAGTATTGCAATGCGTTAGTTTATAATTCCGACCACGACTCCTTCTTTGATTTGTTTTCTACGCTTTTAGCTGCACTCTTTGATAGATGCTGATAGAAAAAGAAAATTTCGACGCACAGATTTTTTAAACAGTTATAATTTTTCGTATTGGAGAGGTGTGCTCTTTCAAGAGTAGATGAGTTTTCTACAAACAAAAAGAGAAAATAAGTTGAAACATATCAAAGCAGGAGATCATATTTGGACGCACATTAAAACACTTTTTCTCCTTATTCGCCATATTTTCGAGGTTTGAAAATTGAAAATAATGAAATTTTGACAGACAATCAAAAAATCGTAGACAGACTCGCTAAATCTAATGCTGCTTGTTTTCATTCAGTATCTAACAAAATTAATTTTAAACTAGATGAGTTCTCCGATTGCACTCGCCTTTTACCTTGTGGTATCACGAGCTCTCAACCATAAAACGATTCTACTGCAACGCTCCCAATTGTGCTACGTACATCAATGCGCTCACCGCCCTTAGAGCATGCAGAGAAGTATAAAATTCCACCCCATATTTATTGCGCATTTCAACTGCAACGTATGCTTACTTCAAAACATGTCGAACTGTGAAACGTAAAACAAAATACTAATAAATTAGAGAAAAGTAATAAACCAAAGTTCAATGAAACAGCGAATAGAATGCAAAGGTCTAGATGGCTCTAACGATCGTTCACTAATTTATCCTGCTAGCTGTTGTGGTCCACATCGCTGGCTAGTTTGTTCCACTGGTTACCGTGTTTTCGATTGCTTGGTCGTCTGTCCCAACGGTTGTTGCGATCCAGGTCGCTGACTTGTTTGTCCCGCTGGTTGCTGTGAACCAGGTCGCTGACTAGTTTGTCCCACTGGCTGCTGTGATCCAGGGTGTTGGCTAGTTTGTCCCATTGGCTGCTCTGATCCTATTGGCTGTTGTGAACCAGGTCGCTGACTAGTTTGTCCCATCGGTGGATCACAG
>CAJNOQ010008738.1:0-10902 GCA_905250885.1 Didymodactylos carnosus | reverse complement strand
AAAAGAAAACGGCACTATCATTTCACAAGATTTGAAATTGTACTGTTCCATCAATCGATCAGCCAACTACTTCAACCACAAATACATAACAATATGTGCTTATAGACGAAACACGCTCAAAGCTATCGCTTATACAAGTTTATCGGTCTGATAGACTTTTAATCACGCCTTAAACAAGTACATGAGTTTGATCCTCATGGCTTGTGCAGTCCACTAATCTGTATTAATCAAAAAAGAACCATGACGCTGTGACACTTTCGACCGCTTTTTGTCACAGCATCACGGGTTTTCTGCTTTTCTTTGATTAATGCAGATTAATTAAAATAGTTTCGAACTTAAAAAGCGATCACATCTTGTAGGGCAAACAATTTTCTAATAACTGGTATACTTGCTTAATTTTCGCCTGCTCGTCTTTCCACTTTATACGCGTTTTTAAGATAGCCCCAAAATCAATTTTTCTAGCTGTTTGTACAACAGTTGTATTTGCATAACTGGCTTGTCCACCTAACGGTCTCCTTCGTTTCTGGAGTTTGCGAGACATTTTTTTCCCTATTAGTTTTGTGACACATATCATTAAACGTACTTTTTCACGCTAATCACGAATCAGAGGTCGAAGACTGAAAATCTTAATGTTAAAGTGATTTTTGAACTTCAAAACCCACTTTAAAAGTAAAGTTTTCAAATTTTCAGATCGGATTCGGAATCAGAATCTATCAAAACTTCCATTCACATGAGAGAGTTTCTTGAGTTCAGCGAAATCTATCTGCAGAAATGGATGCCTTTGGGAACTCGGAGGTCTTTTTCAAATAGAAGTCAAAAACCGGGAAAAGAGTTTGTACCGTTAATTCGAGTGAGGTTCATCAGCATTTCGTCCGGTCAACCGACCGTATCATGTGAAATTTCTCCGAGTGAAACTTCGAAATGGGATGTAATCACTGCATATGGGAACATGAAATTCCGTTACGGACGTAGTTTTGCTCTGTTTTCCGATCCAGACATCCTCAGACAAAACCAATTAGATATTCTGAAAGCCTGAAGAAAAGTCTACAATTTTCATACAAATACGGTCTTCCTGTGATGTCTAATTTTAGAGAAATAATCAAAATCCTAAAGGCTCGGAAAAAAACCGTCTATTTTCGGAACTTCCGTTAGGGCCTTCATTTTGCCTATAACTTTTGATCGAGTGAATGAAATCAGCTCAATATCTTCTTTCTAGCAGGACCAGATGGGCTACACATTTGCTAAAAATTTCACTTTTATTTATTCCGTCCTTACCGAGCGCACAAGTTAGAAAAACGGAATTCCGTTACATTTGTGCAGGCCGTAACGAACAATGTTCAGAGCCGAGACCTTTTTCATTTTGTAGAGAAAGGTTTATCTGGTTAATTATCTAGTTAGGATTTTACGTTAGTTTGTAGCTTTATTGGAATAATTTTTTAAAAATGAGCGAAAAAAGGGGACTGCTAGCTAGACGTTAGCTCAGTTCCGAAATACAAATTTCTTGCTTTTCTTGCTCGAAGGTTTAAGAATATTGTAAACGGCCATTCGAAATAAGATAGTAACATTCTTTCCCTATGATTACTTCACCGTATTTTGACCTGTACCACAAATACGACAAATATTTACTATTGTATACGGTTAATTTCCACTGTTTATATAAAAGAAAAAACCATACGGATATTGTATTGTTGCCATCCTGATAGACTGGAAGAAAGAAAAAGAACAGTTATATTATCCTGACATCTGATTTATTTATGTATCGACATAACTACTGTACTATTGCAATCCATGTAAGATTTTCTGAGTTTGATAAACTGAGCATTAATCATCCCACGGAATGAAAGTTTAGAATCGTTATAAAAGCCTAGATATTTGAACGTTTTTTCTTGTGTTATCCGTTGATTTTCGTAAAAAATATTCAGCTTAGGACATTGAACTGATACACGATAGACAACAAATTCGGTTTTACTTATATTTACAGGCTGATGCCAATCATCGGCATATTTTTTCAGTTTAGCCATGTCGTCGTTGATGCGCTTTTCCAAATCTCGTATTTGTTGACTGTATTTCAAAAATATTGATGGTATATATACGTTGGCTAGGTCATCAACGTATAGGTGTGCGTTTTCTGAATTTTCAAAAATTTGTGGTAAATCATGTTTGTTGTTACAGTCATTGTTATAGTCATATTGCTCAACGTCTCAATCACATCGGTAATAATTTAAGTGAGCATGGAGAGTATAAAGAAGCCCTTGATTCTTATAAACCAGCATTGGCAATGCAAGAAACCTATTGTCCCTCTGATAATCTGAACATCGCATATAGTCTTTGTAATATCGGTAATATTCTGAATAATCAAGATAAATATGAAGAAACTATTGATTATCATCGACGAGCATTGATAATGTATGAAAAATATTCTTCATCTCATCAAGCAGACATTGCAACAATCCTTAGCAACATCAGCGATGCCCTATATAAACAAGAAAAATACGACGAAGTATTTGATTATCAACAGCGAAAACTAGACATTCAAGAAAGTCATCATTCTTCTATTCATATGAGTATTATTGATAGTTTGTATAATATGGATAACGTTCAAAGTAGTCAAGGAAAATACGATGAAACCATCGACTTTCATTAAAGATCTCTAGAAGTCTATCAGAAATATTATTCATCTCGTCATTCAGATATTGCATATAAACTCATGGATATTGCCAGATTAAATAGAAACAAGAGTTCATACATTCTATATATGTTTTCTGATATAAGCTGTTTATTTTACAGTTTTTCTAATAAAGCAGAAACGGGCGTGTACACACCTTCTCCAGTACAAGTATCAAATCTTTCGTGTTGAGTGCACGTACACAACAATTTACTCAAGCAGAAAGTTTTGAGAAAGAGATCCTGTATCCTAAAGGAAAACAAGATAAAACTAGTGAATTTATTTTTTTAAAAATGTATCGAAATGAAGGAAATAAGAGAACAATGGTTAATGTATTGATGGTTTTTTGCTAATGAAATTGTACGAGGATAAACGGTACAAGCGATCCTGTCGAAAACTTGAAGCTGTCTTATAGAGTATTGTAACATAGTTTACGAATGCTCATTACCTTTGTTAAACGCTTTATTCTTCCTAGATCTGAACGGTCTATAATTGGGAAGGTCAATTGTAACTAAAAGTTGAATGAAGAATTTTTAAAAAATTTCTAAACAGAAGTTTTCTAGGGAAATTCACTGTTTTTCCTATGATGTATAAGATATTTAGATGTTCAAAAAAGGAGTCTTCACGGTTTCTATTAATAACTCAAACAAAAGATACTACAGTAGAAATGAAAATACATGAAAAGTTCCTCGTCCGTTCTTTCCTCGTTTCTGATGCAACTTTTACAACTGGAAGAGGACACTCATGACTTTATTGTACCTCTTGTCTTAGCATGTTAGTCTTCTTTATCTGTATTTAAAAATATGTTGGGAAATCATGCAGGCTTTTGATAATTTCACACTTTTTTCACGTATTTAGTTCACATATTTCATGTATTTATTTTGCTTTTCTATGTATATGTAAAGAAGAGACTCATCATAGATTAAAAATTTTAGTTTCGGTTCTCACAGAGTATCCACGGATGCCATACGTTTTTGGACTTTTTTTGTGATATTCTACGTTTGCGTAAAATAGATTCAATTCAATTCAAAACTGCTCCTTTCTTTTGTCCGCCAACTCAAAATTTTGAGAGTAGTCTGTCAATGTTTTTCAACTAAAATCATCGTCAAGTCATTTTTACATGCTAATAATGATCTTTTACGCTCGTTTTCGTATTGAATTGAAAGCTTTTCCATTTCTTTATTGACTTTACTGTTTTTCTTTTCTTTTCAAAAACGGATACAACGGCTTTTAGCAAAATATAACAGATATTTTAAGATTTTAAAAAAAAATTCATTTTTTCAATTCGTAATTACAAATTTAGTTTCTACTAAAGATTGAAAACAAAAGTGTAGTTTTTTTCAAATTAGTCGTGTTTTTAGTCGCAGAAGTTTTCTTTTTTTCTGCCTCCTGTTCACCATCGGATCCCATATTCATTTTACTGTCTTTATTTTCTCCAAAATCTGAGATGTTAGCTCCCTCTCAAGATCTAACAAAGGACATTGGAGGATTTTCCATCTAGTCGGCCTTATATACAGTGGCGGCAAAACTTTTTCGTACATCGATATCTTCTTTTTCTTTTGGTCATGATTCGGTAACGAAAAAAGCTTTTGACAAGTGATTTGCACCAAAATATTCTTCGCTCTCTATAGTATATTTGTTGTCTTGTATATTTGTTCTGTGTAGGCTCATTAGACCGAAAAGTGAACGTTTTTCGGTCGGCAAAATTTTTCTGTACAGTCGATAGAAACCTTCTTTACGCTGTATAAGCACCGACAAGATATAAAAACTACATCAATTGATAGAGAAAAGCGCGAGCTAGCTGTTCCATCTCAGGAACGAGTGACTGAAACAAAAATTGTACTTAAGCCATTCGAAAGAGTGTCCATAACTGAGTAAGATAAATATAGGGCGGAAGTTAAGCGAGAGAATTTGAGCCCTCTTTTAATATTTTGGATCTTGAGGTTATGTTTGAAATACCTTTTCTACACGAGCGGGTAAACAGTTTTGGATATCTTTGCGTCATCATGTAGTCAATTAGTTACTGTATATGGATATGAAAAGAGAAACTTAGACTTTTAAGTTCAGAGGAAAAAGCGGGGTTCTGAACGTTAATATCGGCTGTCCACTCATAAAAAACATTTTCCATCAAAAAGTAACCTCATATTCATGCTCAGCGTCAAAAACTACGTTTAGTGATGTGTTCACTCGAAGTTTGGCCAAACATATATAGTAACTACTTGACTATATACAAATTTTACTAACTACTTATAAAATAAATTACAGTAACTACTTGACTATATACAAATTTTACTAACTACTTATAAAATAAATTACAGTAACTACTTTTTATCTACAAATATACTAAAGAGAGCGGAGAATATGTCGGTGCAAACCACTTGTCAAAAGCTTTTTTCGTTACCGAATTATGACCAAAAGAAAAAGGGGAGAGTGGTGTACGAAAATTTTTGCCTCCGCTGAAATTTTGCACAGAAACTATATGATCGTAATCAGCATTGAACTCTGAACAAAATACAGGGGTGAGATTTCATCGGAAAAACCTGAAATGTTTGGGAAAAGATAAAACGTTCAAAGTTACCCATAATCCAAAGTTTTTAAACCTTAGAGCCTAAACATGACTGAGTTACCGATTTTATAACCCCCCCCCCCCGCGTAATAGAAGCGCCGGGGGCTTCTAAACTGTCCAAGTGTTCAAAATTTTTAGTGGGAGCTTCCCACTATTTTTCATGGGTTTCATGTACAAAAATTTTGTAACAGCTTTTAAGATTTTCTAGACTTTTTCAGAGCTTTTCGAAGGGATTTCGAGATTCTCATGCTGGTATGTAAAATTTAAACTAGTTTTTACCTTAAAATCCTGAAAATTTGACATTTTTTACTTTAGAAATACTAATAAAACTCTCCGAAAATTTCAAAATCCTTTTCAAATGAGAAGGGCTTCTAATACATTTTTCACATTGACCTCTCCAAAGGGGAGCTTCTGATATAGGGGGGGAGGCTTCTATTATGCGGGGGGGTTACAAAAAGCCCCAGAGAAAAAGTCGAAAACGTAGACTTTTATCATATTTTAATTTTCTCTTGTTCTGTTCTCTATTTTAAAAATCCGAGTTACACATGAATTGAACGAGCAGAAAAATCTAAACAAGTTACGCTAATTTCAAGAGGCTCAAGTCATAAGTTAATTGCAAAACACTTCAACTTATTGAAATTTTTTAGGTTAAGACATTTGGTTTTTGTCAAAACTTTAGTTTTGACTCAGACTATGTCATTCTCAAAAGAAACTAATATTGAAGTTTTGTACATAGTATTAACCTGTTGAAGCAGTGTGCTGTGGACCTTGTGTAGTGTATATCACTGAAAAGAAAAGGTTTCGAGAATTGAAACCATTTCTAAACCCTTTTTAGGTTTCGTAGGGATGTACGAAAACAAGATGTATCAAGGATCTAAGAAACCTTTTTAAGGTTTGGTGGATTTCCTACGAAACCTCTAAAAGGGCTTAGAAATGGTCTCAATTCTCGAAACCTTATTAAGTTTCGTAGAGTGCACGAAATCTCCTTTAAGTTCCATATCGTACTTTTTTTTATTTCAGAGTAGTGTATGGAAAAATGTTTTTATTGAACAATAGAGTCCAATAGGTGAAAATCCTAGATAGCAGTTGGTAGTGGTATGCATGGGAAGAGAAATTCATCCTTTGTGTTTGTTGCAATACGCTCAATGTAGAGGATATGATGCCGCTTCAATGCACACCAGATATGACGCCGCTGGTAAACTATGTAACTTTTTCAATGTTTATATGGATTGCTTAAGTACTTAAAGCGGTCGTGTTGTCCGTCTCATTTTCCAAATTGACACTGGCGGCATAAGGTATTATAAAGGAATTTAATTTGTAGTAAATGGTCGAAATTCCAAAACTAAACACTAAATACTTTTTTTAATAGTCATCTTTTAGTACGACAAGTATTTATCAAACAGCCTAATGATGTTACATTAATATGTGTTATGCATATTAAAATTAAGCCTGAAAGCTAAAAAGATGTGAAGGATGTGATTTAACAGATAATGTTAAATGACTTTGTTGTCCATGAATAATATTAATTCTGATGGTATTAATATTGTAGCTCATTTTGTACACAATTGATCGCTCTATCAACTGTGTTAAAACTGTTCTGTTATAACCGGGTTTGGCTGCGTGTTAGCTATTTTGCTGGAAAAGTCAAATGTCTTAACGTCAAAAATTTCAACTGAAATGTTTTGCGATTAACTTATGACTTGAGCTTCTTGAAATTAGCCTAACTTGTTTAGGTTTTTCTGCTTGTTCGATTCATGTGTAACTCGGATTTTTAAAATAGAGACCAGAATAAGAAAAAATTAAAATGGTAAAAGTCTACTTTTTCGATTTTTTCTCTGAGGCCTTTTGTATAGAAACGGTAACTCAGTCATGTTCAAGCTCTAAGGTTTAAAAATGTTGGTTTATGGTAGGTTTGAGCGTTTTATCCAATGAGATCATAAAAAATTGTTTTAATTTTTGACTATGTTATGGGTATTTTGAGTGATGTTTGGTATCCCTTATGAATTCTCCCTTAAGATATTCCCAAAGAACAGTGAAGTAGTTGCGTCATGAGTATTGTTACAAAAGAATTGCTCAAGGTGTCGAATGAAACTGTTTTCTGGCCTCCTGAATGTTTTTGAAAAACCTGAAAATTTTAGACGACCTGAAACACCTGGCAGCAATTTTGATCTTTTGAGTACAAGTTGTGTACTACAAACTGCCAGAAAAGCTGAGGAAGGGTATCGTCAAATTTGTTAACTTTTTAATCCGGGAATTTGTCAGACTAAACACTAATTTCATAGTAAAGGGAATCTTTCTTTTTGATAAAACGATAAAATTTGTTCTTTTCTCCATTTCTTGCTTTATATCTCTCTCTATATTGTGCATAGAACGAAAAAAAACATCCAGTCAAGTATAGTACAGAAAAAAATATATACATACATCGTCATTCTGTTATACGATAGTTCCATATTCTTTTTCTCAGGCATGTTGAATAATAGTGTTCTCAATTTTCTCTCCAATCAAGTCGCATCGGTGAATTTATTCACCGATGCGACTTTTGACGGCTTCCCTAACAATATACAATAAAAAAATTTCGATTTACTTCCCTTTTATGTAACTACACACATGGTATGATTGCAGTTTTTTAGGGAAAAAACCAAGATGTCACAGTTCATTAGTTTCGCTGTTTCTTGTTCTCACTAATATGTAGCTGAAGCAGATAGTCTAAAAGTAATGTTTTTCGTGATTGTTTGTTTGTTATTTTTTATACTTATTTATTATACCCACTACTATGTCATACAACAACGGAAGTTCAGTTTATTGTTGAATAATGCTACTGAAATATCCACTGGTAGTGAGGATGAAGGTCAAATGTTTGCAAAAATGTTCTTTTCATCGGATGGTGCCATAGAAAATGACACTATGTTAGTTGTTGCAAATATTTCGGATGAAACCTGTTTAGAAGAAATTCCTAATACTCCCGGTTTTGTTCGAGTGAAGCGAACCAAAGATTTACCGCATATTGGCAGATATGTAGATGGAATGAGAATTAAGCAGATTATTAGTGATAATCTTCGAGAACGAGCAGTAGATTTAAATATGATGTGTACTGGTATGGTAATGGTAATCAGTCCATCGTTGGATCAAGCAGCTATACGAATTCGTCAATATCCTGATCTAGATCTGGAACATTTTGAATTGAAAGTAAGAATGATGCAGACAATTTCAGAAGCATATAATTCATCCTATCATTTATGGAAGGGTGTTCTACGGGATATTTATAATGATGTAACTCAAAAAGCACATGAAAATCGCAACTTCTTCAATTCAGATATGGAAATGGACTCCGAGCCTACACCATACGTATCATCTTCGCTTCTCTGCATTTGTGTCTATCCAGCATTTGGTATTCCTTTACCTAGAGATGTAGCTGAAAAAGCCGAATGTTTACTCAAATTTTATGAACTTGTTAAATCACTGGTATTTTCGTTGCCATCATTTAAATCATTTTGCGAAAAACAACGACATCCATTTGAAGAACATTCAGATTTAGACCGTGTTCCTTGTGTGTGTCTTGATTTTGATCCACACGTTTTAAACTGGTTTCTTGAACGACATAAAATGAATTCACAACGTATAAATAATGACTCACAATGTAAGGTCTATCTTGTTGCTAAAAGTCAATCAAAGTCGCTCAGAACAGCCAGATCCGAATTTCGTTATTCTTTCTCAATTGTCGAAAAACATTTAGCTATTAATCGCCGACCTATGGAAAAACTATTAAATTCATTGGCACGAAAATTTTATTATAAAATAATTCGTCGAATTGAAATAAATGAAAAATATTTAAAATCTTATTTTGTTAAAACAAGTATCCTATGGCTGTGTGAGTTGAACGATATCGAGCAGATGGTCTCACATACAGTAGATGATCCGATTTCAACCAAAGTTATTTTATTAGAACTATGGATCAATTTTGTATCGAATTCAATGAAAAAACGGTACTGTTCACATTATTTTGTTAAAACTTTCAATCTTTTGCAAGATTATGATACTGAATTACTAGACACAATTGATCAAGAGTTGATTCTAGTTAATGTCAATCAGTTTTTAGGCTCAATTTCTTATGAAAAGCGCATGTTATACAATAGCATAAATATTCATGATAAATTGGTCGCTGAACTACAGTGTGAATTTGAATCAAACCCAAAATTAGCTGCAAAAATTTTTAAAACATTTCAAAAAACTGTTGTTAAAGTATTTTACGAAGAAGATTGCTTGGAAAAATGTGATCTTTCTAAATTTGAGCATGAGATGAAAGAACTTCTGTGTTTATTAGTTATCATTGAACGAACAAACAGAAACTTATGGCACGAATGGAAAAAATTATTTATCGATTTTCATCGGAATGATCTGTCATTGTTACGTACAACAACAACGCCAAGACCATCTGAACTAGCTCTACATATGAGAGAAAGTGTCTTTTCATTTGGACTTTATTCATATTTGATGCTTAAAAATATTGGTCTTTTAGAAACTTTCAATCTTGCATTGAAAGAAAAGATAGCTAAAAGAAACTGAATTGGCCGTCTCTAATACTCACATCAGTGATACTTATGGAACATATCTATTATCATGAATACAACATCTATCACATGGGGAATTCCATGTGATAAACTCAATCCGATATTCCACATTTTAATCCTATCCTGAGCATTCGTATTTATTACTAATGATAATAAATTTTGCCTTCTGTGTTCTTATAATAAGAGACAAAAGTGAAATTATCATATTCTAGATATAACGGATGACCCAGAACAAATGACAGTCGCAGTAATTTGCTTAAAACTTGGTTTGGATTTTTTTCCGAGACTCGATGCTTTTTTAAAAAGATACGCTGCGAAATACTCTACAAAATCATACCACTATAATTTCTGAAGTTCAATCAAGAAAACTAAGCCAATTAGACGAAAGTCAAAAAAAATGAAAACTTTCCAAATTCAAAAATGATTTCTTGTGTTAACGTTTTGAAAGTACGAAAAACTGAATTAGCCATTTTGTAGCCCTGACTTCACTCTATCGTTTAGCTACGCTTCAATTTTTTCACATCAAAAACCACGGCAAAATAATAGTTTTTCTGCCGGTTGTTAACGTCATTTTTTCATTAATTTTTTAAATTTAGGGTATAGTAGTGCTTTCACTAAAAGTCCCATAACTCCATTAAAATAAAACCTTTTTCGATCACGTTTGTTTTTGATAAGAAATGATTGCTTTTCTCTATCTAACTGCAAAACCAAAACTTCAATCATGTTTTCCGTGTCTTGCTTGAGCACATTGTTGGAAAAGAGAAGGTTATCAACATTTGACGTATTTTTGTAACTTCGTTCTCCAGCACATCGTCCGCTCTAAAAAACGTTTTTTACAAATCACGAGAAAGAACACATTTGAAAGTATCAAACATAAACCGAGTTCTCACTTCTGCGACACTTTTAGCGCAAATCGCAGCAAAAGTAAAAGTTCAAGTCGAAAAACATTTTGAGTTTGGAAAGTTTTCATTTTTTCCCATTTTCATCTGATTGGTTTAGTTTTCTTGATTGAAGTTCTGAGATTATAGTTTAGGTATGATTTTGTAGAGTATTTCGCAGCGCATCTTTTAGAAAAACATCGAGTCTCGGAAACAAATCCAAAC
>CAJNOQ010008737.1:0-10903 GCA_905250885.1 Didymodactylos carnosus | reverse complement strand
TTCTAATGATCCTACTGATTTGCATCGAATAGCAAGAGTACTGTCCGACAAATCTCAAGCAGCTAAGGATCAGATCGATAGACAGACGCGTGTGGCAAATCCACAAATTTTGCCGTCACAGAGAACGAATATTCTTGTATTGTGAAAGAAGGTTTATACTATTAATATCAGCTTTCCGAATTGGGCTTAAAAATCATGACAAAGCCCGTATTTGTAGTGCCTGTTTTTAACCAATCACAAGAGACTAGACTACAAATGGGAAAACACGCGAAAAAAATAAGTTAACATCAGTAAGTATAAGGCGAAAGTGTCACTTTCATTCATTTCATATTTGTTTCTTTTTTTCTTTTATTTCGTCTATTCTATTAAGACACATTAAACAAATAAATGAAAGTTTCATGTGAGACAAAGAGAAGCAAGCAAACAGCAAACAGCAAAGAAATCACAGATTTCACAAAATTTGTTTTAAAAAAATGCTTCCAAGTGATAACCACCTGAGATTTTCTTTCTGCTGGCCTATGGGTGCACCATCATTGTCTCACATCTCGTGCTTTTTATCTTCTCTGGAGTTGACACAAAGACAAATTTTAGTCAACTTTTCGGTCTGCAGTAACGTGATCTTTTGGTTAAATTTTGAACATAAATCACAGATTTGAGCTTCTTTTTCTTTTAACTGCTGGACGGTTTATTAAAGTAGAATGAACAGAAGAACTCGTTTGTGGAGATGGAGAAGTGACTTGCTGTGTCCTTGATGTAGATGGCGTGGTAGTAGTAGACATTCGAATGATTTAGACAACTTTTTGCAAACCGAGAAAATTTATATGACGAAACTAGAGTGAGAAAAGCAGGATCCAGAAAAATGTAACAGTAGTTATGCTTTGTTCTCCTTCTAACTTTTGACATTTCTTTTTTTTCTTGTTCAAGGCTCTAGTAAAATATAACGTCACTATAAAAGATGTTCAGTCTCGGGACTAACTGTTTAAACCGGAAGCTCATTTGCATATCGTCTTTTATTTAGGATTACCTTTCACATATTATTCCTTGATCATTGTCAAACGCTTGGCTTTAATAATGCTGAAAACCTAAACTCTCTAGCTCTTTACGTTCTGGAACTATTTAAGACACAATCGAGCCCACTGTTATAGCTTTTTGAACGTTAATACACATACATTCTAATCTACTGCCTTTTCTACTGGCTAATCTACTGCCCCCACATGAGAGCAGTGCCGTGCGCTCGCCCCCGCTACCTCTATCGTTCCGCCACCTCTGGTCCAGACTATCATCTATATTACACTATGTTTAGCTCAAAATAAGACTTTTCTGCAAAAAAGAGCGGGGTAACCTTAAATATACAGTGTGTAACTATGGTCTATGTACTAGTTTGTTCAGTTTTTCATTAGCTATTTTTCCATATCAAACTTTACCATAACTTTATGTCAGATTTTGAAAAGAGTTGTTTTTTGTTAAGCACCGATATGGTTTATGTATCCCTCAGAATATATGAATAGAGCTAGATATGAGAGCGAAAGACATTATTAGGTGGATTTTCACAGATCAATTGATCTGAACAATCCCTTTAAGCGTTTTATATAGTGATGAACGGGGAAACCCGTTTTAGGTTACCGAGAATACGATTTTTTCTTAGAGAGTATATATTTAGATTTCGCTCAAACTTCGTCAGTCTGTAGAGAGCAGTTTGAAATATATAACCTGAAACGTTTAGGTCTTATGGACAGTGCCTTTCGGAGTTATACAAATTTTAATAATTTCTGGCTATTTTTGTCCTATTTTTAAAAACTTATTCAAATATTTCAAATTTGTCTTTAATGCCATTCAATAAAGCACACCGAGATGTATATTTACAAAAATTTTCATAATTTTTCAGACAAAGTTTGGCCTAGAAATTTGAGAATCACATGCAAAATGGTATTTTGGTAGAAAAAGTACGGTATTTTAAGGTGTGGTATGCAATTTTTCGTCGTGGAAGCATTTTGAAGCAAAAGTGTAAAAAGAAAAATAGTTCACGATCTCATTTTGTATAAGACAACCATCCTGCTGATTTGAAACTCGTACAGGCAAATTGTTAGAGCTAAAAGTATGAAACTTAAAAGTAAGTACTTGTAAATAATAATGACATAAAAATTCAAAATTTAGCATTAAATACTTTAAAATATATACCAAATTATAAACCATCAAATATACTTTTTTGACAATATTTTGGATAATTAACATAATTTTCTAATTCATTTAAATTTGAATAAAATTTAAATTCAATTAATGAATCATATTTATCATGTTCATAAATACGTGATAATAAATCTGTACATAATATTTCACGACATATTAAGGGTATCACTCTCTTTTTTGAAAAAATTTCGGATTTGAGCTGAGCATACCCTGATGTACAGGAAAGTGTGGGCTACAAAATGAGACCGCTCCCAGCACTACACGATCTTTCTTTTGAAGATTTTGCTTCAAAGCCTAAAAAAACTTAATTTTTCAATTTCATAAACTTTTCTCTGCTTTTCTGTACATTCAAAATTTTTCTTACACATAGTTGGATAGAAGAAAGGGTTTTCTTCACAATGAGACGTTTGACAGAATTTTCCGATGAGTTTTCGTGGAGATATAAGCATCGCGGGAAATCCCCTGAAAAAAGTAGGCAGTGTACAAATGTGTTTGTTCAGGCCAGGAAAGGTCTGAAAAAAATTTCCAAAAATCTACCTGTGCGCTATGACCTTGAGTACTTCTGGTAAAATGTTTCACTCGATCGGATGAATATAAGGAGGTCGTAATGTGGTCTAATGAAAAACCTTCCTGGTATTGGCTAATTAGTACTAATTAACGTTAATTTAGCCTACTCTGCTAGCATAAAGTCTTATTTGTAAAGTAGCAACGCAACGAAAAGATTTAAGCAATACCTCATCTGACAGAGAATTTCACGAGCTACAATATGGACTATCTTAAGAATTTTAGAATTCGTTTTTGGTCGCTCGGTAAGTCTGATAATTCGAGAATTTAACAATATTGTTTTAAGTAATTAATCTTTTCCTCAGCCAAATAATTTCAGTAAACCGAAAAAACTTCCGAACATACACTTCGAAGTGTCCTCTACAAACCGAGAAGGCTTGACGAAAAAATTAAAAACTTAAAATATCTCTGGTTTTTGGCTCAGCGAAGATTTTTTCACCCCACCTCACAGCTATTTTCGCTCGAAGCAAGCATTTTGAAGCAAAACTTTGGGTACAAAAGTTGTTCAGAATCGAATTCCGAAGTCCCTACCGAGAGCTCTTTTTCAAATTTTTTATTTTTTGTTTTTAAATTAAATTTCGGCTTCAATTTAAGGTGGGCTGTTAGATATACATGATGAAAAGATTTGGTAGAGAGATGCAACTATTTTAATGCATAACTTTTTACAAATTAATTTAGATAATTGATTAATTAAAAGTGTTTACACTTGTATATCGTCATTCTGATAAAATGATTATTGACGTAATTTTGATATGTGTATCTGGATATCTATTATATGAACAATTAATGCATCAACAAAACACAGATGGTAATTTAGTTCCTATCCAACTTTCTTCATTGATGATTGTATGTCTAGTTAGTCACACAATCATCTAGTTTCCCAATATGTTAAGTATGCAAAGGTGAATTTTCCCGGGCAACGCCGGATACTTCAGCTAGTGTGTATATATATTTTATAGGAAGCATGTTTCTTCAAAATGTTAGAAAAGCATATATTGCTCCACGTGCTTATCTACGTGATATAGTACGTATACATATACTCTGGCCACGTGTATGATTGACGATACGAACGCTTTTTTCTCATTCTAAACCAGACGTAAAACGGTGCCTGTTGTATAAGATACTTTTGTAGACTAGAAAATGAGACCTATTTAGATAAGCAAACAGAGAGCTGAATTTACTGTGTACATCCCCTGAATTTACTACCTGACTCGTTATTTATACTGATTTTTCCTTTCCAGATAGAGATTATAACAAGATCAAAGCATTGTCTGCTCGCATTAAAATTTGATTGCACTATGTTCCCGAAGAAAAGTCCGAGTAAAACACAGTGCAAGCGTAGATAACAAACGGTGACTGGAAAATGTGGAACAAGTACGTACCGGTGCAACATAGCATGCCGTCCGCACTGGTAGTGCCGGACTTTTTTCAGTACTATACTGGGATTTTTCTGTAGGAAATTCGATCATGTTTCTCATAAGAATCTTACAAGAATCTTACAAGAATCTTATAAGAATCTGATAAGAATAACATACGAGTTTTACTGGCTCTTACCAATTTCTTATGAATTCTTGTGAGATTCTTATAAGATTCAGCAGAATGCTTGTGACTTTCGTGGGAGATCATATATAAGAATTGAGTAAGATTCTTATAAGATTTCACAAATTTCTTTTTTCTAGGGTTTCTTCTTAAGACCTTATAAGAATTATAAATAAGGGTGCGCGCAAGTTTGTAGGGTGAGTATCAGAGGAAGGCAGATAAAAATTTCAAAGCATTCTCTGTAATAGCTTCCATTACATTCAAAAAGAAAGACAGTTTCGAACGACTTATGAATGATCATCGAAATAATCCAATTAAAATGATTGATAGAACAATAAACACAAGATAGTGAAACAAAGAATGTCTATAGTCATTGTATATATTATTATATCTAAGTGAAAATACACGACAAGTTCTGCCTCATTTTGTTAAATAAACAAACTCAAGATAGATATCTTTATGACTTTACACAATTAAAAAAAACGAATTATCGATAAAATATGCAGGCTGACAACTATTTTTACAAAAAGAAAAAGCTCGCCGTACAACGGAAAACAAAAGAAGGAAAAAATATTCATGCCAATATTTTGAATAACTTCACTAAATATGCCCATTTTAAGAAATGGGAACATATGTTATCGACTCTGCTGATTCTCGTGATAGTGTTTGTTTTCAGATCAAAGTTCAATAACTTGGTGTCTGTCTTTATATCTGAAAGAATCTGAAACTTTCTACAAATGTTGACCAAACAGTTATCTGCTTAGTGACAAAAATTAAAGAAAATATGGAGGTGCTCACTCTCGTATAACGGAGTATTGTAGCGGAGTTTCTATTTGCAAAACATTTCATCTTTTTAGTGAATACATAACATTCATTTGGAGTTTATTTTTTTTCCAACTTTGTGAATTGCAGAATTCTTTAGACGTCATTTTTTTCCTTCTTTGTACTATACAACACTCTGTTGTTGGAAAATATCAACTTTTTTCTTCACATGCTCATATAAATATGAGCATTTAGAGTCGTTTTTCTTTCATTTTAAAGTTGAAACAAAATAACCATAAAAAAGAGACTTCAATGTCGTCAAGAAAAATTGTGAGTCGGGATTCTTGTCCAATAGCAGATCCAACACGACGACCCAAGTGTATTTGGTGTTCACTTAAAGCCGATGGTCGATGCAGTCTGTGTCGTGAAAGATTTAGTTCACAATGCTTTCATCAACATGAATGCCGTCAACCTCATTACTTTCCAAATGCCACATTGAAACTTGTACCGGAATGCCAATTCTGCACTAACGATGCATATGGGAGCTGTCAAGGATGTAAACAAGTTGTATGCTGGAACTGTTTTAAAACATCACATGAAGTAAGAAAAGTTGTCTATCAAGTCACAACGTACACACAAAAATGAATATCGAGTATGACTTATTTTATGCACCGAAACGTTCCTACCACACTAATTACTGGCATTTGTTTTTTTTATTAAATAAACTTGAAAAGAAAAAAAGAAAAGTGGCAAATGAGTTTGCTATTAGAAAAAAAATTGATAAAATTCTCAACTGTCTAATCACATTCAATTGTTTTCGTTCTTAAACTAAATGCTCATAGATCTTTCTCTAAGAATACATTATGTGTCTCAAATGCTTAAAGCGCACAAATTTCTCTCTTTCGAACTGACATGTTGAACGCAAAAGCAAAGGCGCGAATAGGGTTCTAATACCATCAATATATCGAATCTTTTGGCCACACAACTATATTACGCTAACCCTCCATTTCCCGTTTCTGAGTTATGCTCATTTTAAAATGAAGAGTAATGACTAAAACCTGGTCGAGTTATAGCCTTCTAAATCACAGAGTTTTCGACTTACAAAGCTGAAATTTACAGTTTATAGGCAGTTTTTAATGCTGATTCTAGTGCCATTCTTAGAAATTAATTGGCCAGAACTCTGCAAGGCTTTTTAGCCGGATTTTTACCTAAGCGTGCTCTTTTATCGTGGTTTTTCAAGGTTTTTTATTCTTCATTATTTCTATGAGGTATAGAAAGAGAAAGAGAAGGTAGCGCTAGGTTTTTATCAACCTTTGTTTATATCAGATAAAGTTCTCGCTCTCTCTTCACCTGTAAAGCAAATAAAGAAAAAGAGCTTTCAGTACTAAGCAAATAGGAATAACCTTGTAAAACATAACAACTATTATCAACGTACATTTTATCTCGCGAGTGATTTATGTTGTTCCTCATTCTGTTATGTTAAGATGGTATGCCTATCAGAATAGTTGAGTGAGCCGCGTCGTTGTTTACGTGAGAGTTCTTGCTTTTTGCTACGCTTTTTGCAATTCACAGCAGATAGCCTTCTCTGTCCGCGATGTTACCTCGAAATGAAAGCTGGATATGACAGTAAGAACGTCATAAAGCAAAAGCGACGAAGTCGAGCCAATGAAAATGCATCTGGCTCCGAAGATGAACGTTTAGCAAATAAACCTGAGAAAAAAAGATTATCCTTATTTAGTTGCACATCGGCAACTTATGCAAGAGGCGATCACGAAGAGGAAGGGAACGATTCTCGGGGTGTCCAAGATTCCGGTCTTTCCAAACAACATCGGGCTACGTTATGCAATCTCCGGAATCTATGGCAATTAGTGCAAAGTTTGAAGAAAGTGAAAAGGATGAAGAGGATGAGAATGACGTTGATGCAGTGGTTGAAGAATTTCAAAGAAAGTCGTCGAAAGATCTCTTAAACAATATGTTGTCTATGTTTCATATTACACCTGTGAAAGATGAGTAAGTAGTCTTACTTTCTATTATTGAAAAATTATTAAATTGCAAAATTTTAGGCGGAATATTGAGATAATTGCCAGTAAAGTAAGTTCATTAATGATAAAAACCAAGCGTTTCTCCGAAGAATTGTCGAACAAACGTTCTACAAGCACAGAGGAGTTATATAAGAAATTTTGCGATTTAACATTGGATGATCAGTACACCCTGCTGAGTGAGTAAAGTACGGAACGTCTATGTTGACGTAAGAGAAAAGTCTCTGTATGTTTAGGTGGCTTACTACAGTTCTTCGCACAGAGTGCTTATGTTGATCAAATTCAAATTTTACCACTATGTCCAGAAAGTTGGGGTCGTTTGAAAGTTGCAAAATTTTTGGATGCCATTGATACACAAGCACGAAATGCAATTGAGTTACGTGTGACTAAAGGAATCTTGGCACATCCAGAGTATTGTCGCGGAAACCAACCTATTAAAGTTGATACAGTGAATCAAGTCATTGATTACTGTTCGTCGGACTGAGTGAGCAGAGTCTCACCAAATAAACGAGACACTTTACTAATCCGTTTCGGTGACGCAAAAGATAAAATTCCTGTGGCTGTTAGATTTCTAACATGTACAGGTGGTGAGGCCTATGAAAAATTTCGTCAAGATTATCCAGGTTTTGAATTAGACGTTCAAAGTACAACAGTCTCAGACCAAAATATGTAAAGAAGATATCACCTCATGAAGTTTGCGTTTGCATCTATCATGAAAATATCTCGCTGCTCATGGAAGTAAGCGGCTCTTTATCGCTTTTGGTGAATCATTTAAGCACCCTTTTCTCTAGGGATGGTCACGTGCCAGCAATGAAAAAATGTCTTACACCAATCTGCTTGCACTTGTTCTATGTAATGCAAATGATTTAGCTTGTGTGAGTTGTAGTTGTAAAAAGTGTGTTGATATATTGGCAAGTGAAAAACTACTGTCAGAGTTTAATGGAACCGTTGATGATCCCTGTGACTATATAATATAGGAACAGGAAGAAAAAAAAGTAAGCAGTAGATTTTTTGGCCCATCGTCTTTTAACGTGGGTAACTCTCTGACCTAGGTTGATATCAAAAGAATATCAGGTTCCGTTGATGATCTACTTCACGCTCTTGATAGTCGTTTCGATGTTTTTTGTATGCATCAGTATATACACCATCGGCAAAAATATTATATAGAGGAAATGAGAAAGTGTCGTGATCAAGAATTGGCTGTTATACAGCTTGACTTTGCTGAGAATTATAGTTTTGATACACAAAGAGAAATTCAGAGCAAGCATTGGAATGTCAAGCAAGCAACTATCTTAAAATGTTTTTCTAACATGAAAATTTCAGCTTAAGCAGCGGATTTAGATAATTCTTGGTACGTAAGGATTTTGAGCGATGCTTTTTCCGATGGCCGACTTGAAATAATTTTAAAAGTGTCAGAAGTAGAGTTTCCAGAAAACCACGGTTTTTCACACATGTACATGAAAGAGCTAGAAAGAAACCAAACGCACCGTGAAGACAACATGAAAATGAGGAAAAAGTACTTGAACAGCATAAAGAGAAAAATATGTGTCGAAAATACAAGGTGAACCTTATAAGAAACTTAATTATCTCAAAAAATGTTACAGGATGATTTCAGGGTATTTTTATAAACGATTTTTTCATCGATGCTAATGGGCATCAATTCGAACATTTGAATTTGAACTACTTTATCGAAATAAAGTAATTATCGCCGAAACTTCAAAAACTCCGTGACGGTCTCGCACGGTAAAGCAAGCACTTTTCGCTATAAATATATCGAAAATGTGCGTGAACACTCTCTTCCTTGAATATATTAAAGAAAAACATTTTAATGTTTTAAGAAAATGTTTAAAGAATAAAGTATGAAAAGAACAAATTTTATATTTTTCATTTCATCTTGTATATATTCGAGAAAGAGAGTGCTCACTCTAAACTTATTTCGTATTGTACCAACTTCGCAAATTCAAATTACATTAAGTATAAAAGAGCGATTGTATAAAGTTGGTACAATACGAAATAAGTTAAGAGCGAGCACTCTCATTCTTGAACATATAAAAGATGAAATGAAAATATAAAATTTGTTCTTTTCATATTTTATTCTTTAAACATTTTATTCTTAAAAATGTTAAAATGTATATGATATATTTATAGCGATAAGTTTCCGTCATTCAATAGGAAAGATATCGCCGAACTTTTATGTAGCGAACGAGCTTTTCAAAACTTGTTGAAAATCCAGTTTTCCAGTGGATCTTAGGAAAACCATGACCTAACTCTAACATTCGCAGCATAAATAAATTGTTTTTTCCATAGGTAGATAGCGCAGAGTGTTTCTTACAGGCGGGACCTTCATTTTCAGTGATTCAAGTGTGGTGGCGGATCTCTATCGAGCCCCAGCACTGGTACCCGATGACTTGGAATCGCATGAAACATACGTATTCAGTCACGCTGAATCTGGTGGAAATGCTCATTTTCGGAAAAGAATCCCAAAACAGGCATTTATGCTACTAGTTTCAGAGTTACGTCTTAGTTTTCCTAAGGTCCCCTAGAACTGGATTATAGACAAGTTAAGTTCGTTTGTTACATAAAAATTCGACGATGTCTTTGCTATTGAATGGCGATAACCGCAACTCTCTAGCTATTGTTAGTCCAAAGTTATTTTTTATTGGCTTTTGTGGGCACACAGTAATAAATCGCCTAGACATCCAATGTATCTAAAAATCGATTAAAATAACTGCTAATTATTAAATTTTTGAGAAAGCAAGAACAGGGTTTTGTAGCGTTTGAAAATCTCTATCAAACGATATATTCCTTCACAGTCACTTTTTCCTCGACGGTAATAGCTAGAACAAATGCGAGAAAACATTTGAATTGCGTTCAGTTTACGAAAGTCCAAAGGCATTTTTGTTATTCTCCTTTAAAATTTCGATAAACGTTTAACGCTTTGGGATCAATCATAAACTGAATGCATTCCAGTAAAGGAAGGTCGTGAAAAGCTCGAAGACGCCTTATTTTGTTCAGACACTCTTGGCCTGTAAGACTACGTTGTCTGGAAAATGTTTTCGATTACAACCAGAGATCTGGACCAAGAGTCCTGGTTTTTCTGCAACTGTGTGTGCACGAATTCTGATAGACGACGCCCTCGACTATTCAAATTATTTTCGCATTTGTTTCAGCTGTGACTGTCGAGAAAAGAAGTCAAAAATACAAGTGCTCTAAACTTATGTCCGGCCACTTTATATTTCATAACAAAACCAGACAAAGAAAGAAGTGGAAAATCTTATCACTGATTTATGTTATAATGACTGTTGATTATCGAACAAATACTGCAAAGTACAAAAAGACATGAACGCTACAAAATTCTTATTAATTAATTTGCATCTCAACAGATCTTGAAGATGATGTTTTACCATCAAGTTTTACAATCAATTGATCTTGTTTATACTCATCCACCATCTGCATGTAGTCAATGTGAATCAGTTTATTCTCAATCTATAATCACATTTTTATCCTCTTAACTGTTATCGATGCCTATAGGCGTCAGAGCAATCTTTATGAAAAAAATAAATAGTATAATCTCTAAACTATGTTTTTTTCTGTATGTAATAGATCATTTCGAACATCCTATGATAACTTAAGATGTTTTCTGATTCTAATGTGTTCTATTAATAATATTCTTCTGTATCAACCGTACCCAGGTCCAAGAAAACGGCACCGTTAACGGCCCGTTAACTGGTCGTTAACGGTAAGTTAACGTGCCGTAAACGGACCGTTTTTAGTTCCTAAACGGACCGTTTTCAGAACCTAAAACTCGTAAC